>APFE031669876.1:727-15729 GCA_000404065.3 Pinus taeda | reverse complement strand
CTTATATTCTTGAAGTGATTTATAGTTTTTAGTTGTTTATATGTTATTACATGAATGTATGGGTTACCATTTGGCACTTCTGTACGGTGGAGTCATATTGTTTATGTCTGACATATGAATGGCTTATTATGCTATATGTTGTTCACAACTGTTTTGCTTAACTTCTTATGCAAAGTGGTTTATCTTGAATGATTTCTATTCTTATGATAGCTGAACGATCTTTATTACCAATTATTGTTTGAAATCTCTTTAGATCGCATAATAGAAGATATACATCCCGGGTTAGCATAGATTTGATGTGTTGTTTCTCATTAGATTACGATAGCATAGAGTTAGTTTAAGGATCTGAAATAGATTAGATTTAAAGTACTCTTAGATCAGCATTATTCAACTCTACACACACACACACATACCCCAGATCGGGAAACTGGTCCCGTTATCCCCAGTCGGACCCGCTATACCAAATGAATAAGGAGCTGCCAACCAAGGTCCGGACCAGGTGGGTATCCCCCTTGTTGTCGACCCGATTTTTGGGGCTTCAACAGATACCAAACGCTCTCAGAACTTTGATTATTGTTCCACCTACGCCTGGTAAATAATATCGTGTTGTTGATCGCATTGATTGTTATACCAGCACGCAGACGACGAGTAAACCATCTGGTATTGCTCCACCTGCATCTACTTAAAACCCTCAATCCCATCCTCTTGTGGCTTCTGCTTCAGAGGTAAATGTTGTTTCATCCGATAAATACAATTCTCAACAACAACCTGGAAGCAAGAAGAAAGGAAAAGGTAAGAAAAAGAAAGATCCCTCTCCACCGGATAAACAAACAAATCAGTGTTTTGATGAGAAATGGAAGCCTCAATATCCTTGCTTGATTTGCAAAGAGGAACACTTTACACATGACTTCCCTTGTTGTGTTGAAGTGAATCAATTTCTTAAGTCCTCCACTTCTTCTGTAGTGTTGACTAGCTAATTTCCTAATCAAGAGACTCAGATGATTGCCTAGGACCCATCTTCCTCTAACACATTTTTTATGCTTTCCTCCTAAAAGCTGAGATTTGATGTTTTTGTAGCTACTCAGAACAAGGATTATGGTAATGTGAATCCACCACATGGTCAGACTACTGATCAACTTTCCAGTTCGGCACCATCCTCGTCAGATCCCACACCGCCGCCAATTCCTACCGAATTGAGTATTAAACCTCCACAAGGAGTTATTCACAAGTCTTCTTTCAACCCTCATGCAACAACCACTTAGAATTATAACATGGTTGGGGACTTGGATCAGTCTCCATCAGCTGTGTCAACTCTTGAGGTGTTGCAAAATTGCCTTGCCCAAAAGAAGGCTTTACTTTCAATGATCGGATGTGTGGATCCATTGGATTCCAACCTCATTGTTTTCACTCATGAAAACTATACCCCTCAGCTTCCAGCTTAATTAGCTTTTATAATCCAAGTCGTTGTCCATGGTAACAATATTCATCATTCTCTCAAGGATGAGGGAGCCTTCACTTGCATTATGTCCATGTCTTGTTGGAAGGCAATTGGTTCTCCTCAACTGAGTCAATCACCTACCACATTGAAATCCTTTGACGGGAGAACATACAAACCTTATAGTATTTTTAACTCCTTGCAAGTTGAATTGGGGAGAAAAATTATGTCCATAGAAGTCGAAGTTATTGACATTCCTCTCGATTAAAATATTCTATTTGGATGTACGTGGGTTTATGCCATGGTTGTTGTCATCTCGACTTAGTTTCATATGATCACCTTTCCTCATAAATGTGGGATTGTAGCCATAGACCAACTCACTTTTTTCACCTTTGATTCACATGTTACTGGAAGTGTCCCTCTTGTAGGGAAACTCTACAGTCATATTAGCATGTCAAAGTTAGATTGTTGAAGGATTATTCACTTGTGGGGACATTTTCACTCCCTCCTCCTCTCCTTCCCAATAACTCATCTTCGGTAGCCTATATCAACATCATATTGTCTTATACTATCCTGACTAATCCATGGATTGTACCAGATGAAACTAACATCCAAAGTTTTGGCGACCGAATGCCGTTAAGCCCCATTGAGCTAGATTATGAAGCCATTTATCTGGATCATACAGTTTCTTCCTTTGATTCAATTAATTGTGTAACGAATCATTGGATTATGGTACGTCTTTCGATCCTTTCTTGCATGTATTCCCTATCGATGAAAGCATCATGGAGATCATGATGTCGGACGATGCATTGTGGGATGAGCATCGCCATCATTACTCCTTACCTGATTCCATTGAGGATAGTCTTAGTGATGTATACTCACCCAATTATGTCGAACTCTTTAAGAATTTTATGTCTATTCATGAGGTTGATTCAGAAAAGAACCTCCCGAATATCAAAGAGACAATACCTCTTGATATTTCCATTAAGCCAGGTGTTGTTGAAATCTACAAATTGGAGCATCTTTTTCTCAATCTGAGATCGAGACTTATCAAGCCCTTTTTCGTATGTTTCGGGATGTCTTTGCATGCACCTACGAGGAGATGTCAGGTATGTTAGAGTCAGTATTTTCATACTGCCATCAATGATCAAAACTCATCTTTTCATATTCATATTAGGGCCTCGCTCAAAATTTTTTGTCATTCCACCTAGGTCCTCATTCAAAAATTTACTCACTGATGGTAGCCCTAGTCAAAAAACCTCACTCACCTACACTCCATATACATCCCTTGACCTTTTCCCATGCACTTCTAGCTATTTTACCCTCCATTCCCCAACTGCCATGTCACCTCCCACATCCACGTCATTCATCTGTCTCATGATCAATTGAAACTTGAAACTATGCTTTTTCCTATATGCCATATTGAT
Source organism: Pinus taeda (assembly GCA_000404065.3). Classification (NCBI taxonomy): domain Eukaryota; kingdom Viridiplantae; phylum Streptophyta; class Pinopsida; order Pinales; family Pinaceae; genus Pinus; species Pinus taeda. The sequence continues at coordinate 12,867 of APFE031669876.1, read as the reverse complement.
TTAAAACATGGTTTACAAACCAATGAGGAAGAATTTTCAGAAATTGAAAGAGGTTTTTTCTTCCAACATCCTCATGTACAAAAGCCTCTCTCATTTTTCTAAAATCTATTATGGTTTGGGATATACATATGAAGCTTTGCAAACATATTTTCCCAAATTTTCTTATTTAGCCATACTTTTGCGTAACATATTATGGCCAATAAAAGATGAATATTTAGAAACTGGAGGAGGTTTTTGTTCCTAAGAGGCAAAAGTACAATAACCTACTTCAAATTTTACACAGATATTATCAAATGAGATATACATGTACATCTTTATAACCTATGTTTCAGACTGTGTAAAGTCCTGTTTCAGCCACCTTTTTGCAGAGAATATTGGGAACAGTTGGAGCTTAATTTTGGGAAACTGAGAGAGATTTATCTTGGGACTATGTTTATCTACAATAACCTCTCTCACTTTTTATATATATATCTCGTATTGAGATATACAAAGGGATGACTAGACCCTATTTTGCAGGATTTCGGGAGGAAAATGTTCAAAGACAGTTAGCCACCTCATCAACTAAGAGTTGCAATCAAATTTGAATTTCTCTTCCTTGTCAACAAAAATCCATAATGATAGCACCAAGTAGATACATTAGCTTTTAATGTCCTACATTTCATTTCTATTTGTGTAAAACAGTCTAGGATATTTGTAAAAAGATCTTGAGAATTTTATCAAGATATTTTAGTTTAGAATTTGTATAAATACTTCATCATTTGAAGTAAGAAACGGTTGGACTCTCTTGGATGTTGTAATAGCTTTCAAACATTGGCATGGAATATATTGAATGAAGTTGCAGTTATTTTGGTGGGATTCCTGTGGCATGGTAATTTGATCTTGTTTCTTCTTATGTTTCATATGTATGAATGTTTTGTACCTCTCATGATCCATTGCACTCTATAATATGTTGATTTTCAAGGTGTGATAAACAGAATTCATCTTTGTATGATTTGTTTTGGGAAAATCATCATAGATTGTTTCATTTTTTCAGTTTAAAAAGAATTCATGACCCTCATGCTCTTTTTAGCATCTCACTAGTCTAAACCATCTCATCACTATACTACTGAGTTTAAAGTACCTTGCCTACCTTGCCCCATCAGATGTCTACAATTCAGATTCATTTTGCCTTGACCTGGTTCATTCTCTGACCTAATTCACTCATCCTTTTGACTACCCAACCAAAATCAGATCAAACAACCCTCTGTACTTTATATCTAGCCTAAAATCCTAAACTATCCAACCCTCCTAGTTGTGATCCTTTGGAGAGAGCCCTCTACAGCTTGGTAGGGCTAGCTACCAATTCAAAAGATTGGTATGTGGTTACCTCAACTAGACTCTTCCTTAGCCTTGGAGATCCGGAGGAGTGATAACAAGGTATTAACCCAAATATAGTTGTACATTAAATTAATATGTATCTTGATGCCAAACTAGCCTGGCAGCGCCTCCATTTGATCAATCCCAAGAAGGTTGTTTGCATTAAGGATGAATTTGAAAAGCTTCTTCGAGTTGGTTTCATATACCTCATTCCTTTAACTGAATGGGTGTCTAATGTAGTTCCTGTCATGAACAAATAGGGCACCATTCAAGTATGCGTCGATTATTGGGATGTAAATCATGTATGTCCAAAGCATAATTATTATTACACAGTATTTTGTCACCGTCCCTGTTACCCCTTCTCTCGTACATTGGAGGGCCTATTTTGGGACCTGTGAGAGGTAACATAACTTGAAAACACCTGCATTGTATCCCTTAGAGTATGTATTTCATATGCCCTGAAGACACCTTCTGCAAAATACCCAAAAATATAGCCCTTTCTCCATTGGCGTTGTTCCACAGTGTATCACTCGCGCCAATGGGGAAAATCCTCCAAAGAGGGCGTGCCAGCTGGCGCTCTGTCTCAGAGTCGCACTAGCACCAACCCAGTTGGGTAAGGTTTTTAACAAACAAACTTTCGAAAGTTCCTTCTAACCTATCCATGAACTGATTCCAGTTTGAGTTAGTTCAGTTGGGCTTCAAATCTCCCAAGGAGGGAAGTAGTTCTCCACCTCTCATGGAAGCTTCCTAATGATAAGGACAATCCCATGAATCAAGTGGATGGTCTTATCTACTCCTCCTACCTCTATATAAGCTTCTTCCTTTGCCTTTAACAAGCTAGTTAGTAATTCTACTTTTCAAGCTCCCAAATCTAAGTCCCAAAGTCTGAGAATTGCTAAGCTCATGTTACAAGAGGCCTTGTTCATCCCCATAAGGCTACATCTTTAAGGATGAGATCCATGTCCAAGTAATCAAGGAGAGAGAGGTTTGTTCCCATCCCCTACAAGCTTTGCAAGGCATGTGTTGCTGATCACCCAGCCAAAGGAGGATTTGACGTCAGAACTTAGTTGTATTCTCTTTTGTTTATCAATAATAATAGACGACTATCATTATGGTTCCATTCTTGTGTCTTTATAATGATGTTTGAGTTGTATCCTTTCTAACTGATACATAGTTGCATTTCTTGGATTTTATGCTTGTATTTGTCTTGTTCTTTGCATGTGCAGGTGTCTATTCACGAGGATCGTGAAGATTGTGACCAACTGAAGCAAAAGAACAGAAGCAATGACCCTTCTACGAATACTAGCATTGGATTCGAGGTAGGCTCTCATCATTAGCCTTTACTTTGCAATTAGGAACCTGCGTGTTAGCGTTGTTTGATTGTTGCTAGACCCCATTTAGGCTAGTGGGATCACCTCTGTCCGCAGAGGGGATTTACCTGTACAACAATTTGGTGACTCCGCTGGGGAGTTGGCTTTTGCCTTGTTTGTTTATCTTGTCTTGTTGTTTGATTTGTAAACTATTAGACGGAGCCTGAAGTCTAGCCAGATAACCTTCAAAACGCTATTTCTTTGCATTAGCGAAGTAGATCAACGCTACTTCAGTCCATCTCCGGTTTGGTTTGCAAACTGAACAACTTGGGACTAGCCTTGTTCCTTGATTGTTTCCTTGGTTTCTCCCCCCTGTTTAGCTTTCTAGGTTGGATACCTGTGTTGTTTTGCCTCTTGAGAGTACTTAGGTATTGCTGGTTTAGCCTTGGCTCTTTTGTTTTTTATTTTTCCATAGCAAACTCAACTGGCGCTAGTTTATAGCGTGACAGTCGTGCCAGTTGGCGCATGTTGCACACTTACAACCCGCGCCAATCCCTGAAAGGCGCTAGTTGAGCCTGACAGTCGCGCCAGGCTTGTAAATTTTTGAATTTTGCTTGGTTCTCAACTTTTTGAGCTTTGGTTTTGTCCTAAGTACCTTTATTAGACTACTGGAGTGTGTTGGAGTGCGATTTGACTGGTTTCGATCGCTACCCTTTGGGCGTTTGCTTTTTTCTACCGATTTCGCATTTCTAGCCCTAGGGCATCTAGTGGCCTTGTGAATCGAGCCTTCCTAAGGTGTTTTGATCTTTTTGTCATCCAGTCGACTCTCTTGTTTGCTCCCTTACACTTGTTTGGTAGTTGTGAATCATTTCGTTGCGTTGTTTAGGTGATTTGCTTCGTCTTCACTTGAATTCCGCTTTGTCTCACTTTGAGCCCAGATCACATGGCTCATTCTTGTCTTTGGGACCTTTTTTGATTCTTTGGATGTTTGATTTGTGTTTTGAGGAACTGAATGTGTGTGTATTGGTTAGAATTTGTTCGTATTATTTCTCAAAAGTTCTTTAGTGCATTTTGCCATTATTGAAAAAGAAAAAATCTCTTTTGCTTTGAATCAGTTAATGAAAGTTAGGACTTTTCATTTCGATTAGTGAATTAGTGATCTTAAAGAAAAGTTTATTGATTTGCATTAGCTGCATTAGGGAAACTCTTTGTTGTTTGTGATTGTTTCATTTGCATGAAAGCTCTTTAACTCTCTTCTAATTAGCATTCATCGAATGGAATGACATGTTTTGGCATATAGATTGCATTTAGGGATTTTGAGAAATTACATACAGTAGGACCTGAAAACCGAAACTTAACTCAAGATAAACTTTAAAATAAATCGAATGAACATAAAAACGCATTGGAACATAACGCTCACATTCTAGAGGTCTAGGCTAGAGACGTGCTCTAGCGTCGTTAAACCTAGTCACTTTTGTTTTCACTTAAGGTTGGATGATTCCTCCTTGTGTGACTCAACTGTGGTCTAGTACGGACTTGTGCTCCCACGTACCATCGCGTATATATCGGGAAACACCACTAGGTTATCATCCTTGATCAACAGGAAACCGTGTTTGCCGCCTTATAGCCCGTAACGCGCCGAACACAGCATTCGAGAAGATTGACTGTCATACAGAAAGTCCTTGGCTTTCATATGATTGCTAAGGTGTATATGCAGTTTTACGGATTGTCTGGTAAACCCCTTGCCTATTTTCTCCAGAGTAGTCACTTTTTGATCCTTTTCGGACTCCTTAAAAGAAAAGGCTCACTTGAGAATTTGTCACTTTGGGCTCACTAAATATTCGAAGGCGACTCGAGTCATCTTTTGTCCTTTTCTTGACTCTTAAAACATGAAAAGGTCAAGTTGTGTCCTAATGTCTTAAAAATTTATTCGACCACGATTACATTTACCTTGTTAGATCTTGTTTGCGTTAGTTTTGAGTAGGGTCTTTTATCGTTAGCTTGTCTAGGATTTTTTGAATTTGATCATCCTAGCGGATCCATCGATCTCGTCTCCCGTCCCGAGTGACCAAGGGTATCCTTCTTCTACTGCTCCTGAGACACCAGTTTGTGGTGACACTTTCCCTGTTATTCCAAGTGTCCAACCGTTGAACTCTCGTGCTCCAAAGGACGAGCTTCATGATTTGTTTTGCAACCCTATTTGGGAGCCTTACGAAGAATATTATCCCTCTACTCCTACTGGTGTTTCGACCTCGATGGCTTCTTCTGATATGGAAGACACATCTCCTGTATCGAGTGGAACACCTGTTATGTCAAGTATTGGGACTCCTATCCCGGCCACATCCCTGGTCATATCTATGCCCTACACTGTTACACCTCTCAGTATTATAGTGCCTGCGCGCTATAGATCTCTGAGGGATGCCATGGGCTTTGGGAATTCCTCTTCTATGTGGGATAATAACATCATTCCCACTACGGGATCTTTTGTTTCCCAAGTTCACCATACGGCTGTCACGTCAGTTTCGACCAATCCGACCGTTTGTGTCGCATCATTGACTCCAGTTGCTAGTGCCGTTACGGCATCTTCCGTCGTAACTACTGTTGCCGGCCCATCCCGTGGTCCAGTACATAGTGGTCAATCGGCACATGCTACCAGAGTTTTTCATCCTGCAAGTAGTGCCCCACCTTCTTCTGATGCCATTTCAGCAGGGGGGGCATATTCTCAGTACTTGCATGCTGTCCAAAATCCAGGCGCACAAGGCCCCTATTATGAACCTATAGGTCATCATTTGTATACCTCCTTGCCAGCTCAACCCGCGGTTGAGTCTTCAATTCCGTTGAATGTTTCTTGGGGTACCACTGGTTATGGTGGTGGCCAATTCCGTCCAGATCAAGGGCAGCCGTATCAAGGACCATCATACCAAGGTCAGCCATCCTACACGCAGCCTAATTATGGGCAGTAGTATTATGGCCAAACCTATCCAGGGCAACTTGGAGGCTCGCAAGGACAACCCTCCCAGGGACAACCTTTGGCCTCTGGTGGTCCGTCTTTTACCTATCTTGGGCAACCTTCTGGAAACCTGGGACAACCTTATGCTTAACAAGGACAACTTGGAGTCCAGCAAAGATACCCTTCGGGTCAACCCTACGGGAATTCGGGACAACCTTACGCACAACAAGGACAACCTTGAACCTAGCAAGGGTACCCTTCTGGGCAGGGTGGCCAGCCTTACATGCAGCAAGGCCAGCCCGCTGCTCAGCCTAGTCAGCCATCTGGTCTGCAAGGACAACCAAACACCCAGCAAGCTCAACCTTCTGGGCAAGTAGGTCTGTCTTAGATCCAACCTGGACAACCTTCCGGCCAGATGGCCCAACCTCAGTCTTCTCAAGGATATCTCTCTAGGCCTGCTCAACCGGGCATGCAAATGGTTCCTGCTTCTCAAGCTCAACCCGGTTACCAGCGCCAGAATCAAACTGGTCTCCAGCCGCAAGGTGGGTATCAATCCCAACCTTCTTATCAAACGCAGCCTGGTTCCCAGGCTCAATATGGAGCCCAGCAACCGTATGGATACCAGCAACCCCAAGGGCAAAACCAATTTGCCCCATATCAAAATTACCAACTGTCGTAGGCCACCCCTTATCAAAATTACCAGCAACCAAATGTTGCTCCTGCAAGTCAGTATGGTAACCAATGGGGCGCTCGGGGGCAGATCCAGAATCAACCATCCAGTTATGGATATAACCCTTATGGACAGAGTTCCTATGGATAAGGTCCTTTTGGACCTGGTCCGTCCAGACAAGGTCAATGGGGGCAACCAGCAACTGGATGGAACTCTGGCCCTACCTCATATCCACAGATGTCCTTCAACCCACAGCTACCATTTCTAGCAACGTTGGAACTGCCCGATGTGTCAAAATTAACCAATGATCCTATCTTGCATAATCCACAATGGCCACTAGTTCCAACTAAGATACCTAGTGATTGTCCCAAATTCGACGGCAAAGCTAGAGAGGATCCTCAAGCCCATGCCATGACTTATCACATTTGGTGCTCGTCCAATTCATGGCTTGATGATTCGGTTCGGCTTCACCTATTCCAAAGGACTCTCACCAACTCCGCTGCTAAATGGTACATTGAATTGACCCGTGCGTCTTTTCAAGATTTCAATTCATTGGCAATGGCATTCCTCACTCATTTTCAGTTGCCCATTCGGTACGAGACGGGAACGCATCTCCTTACGTCTCTCAAGTAGGACACAGCTACGCACATCTCTGATCATATACATGAATGGAGAAGGCATCGTCGGTTGATCAAGTTTTGGATTCCTGATCAACTCCTCACCGACTGGTTCACAACTTCCTTTGTCCCTAAGATCGCACGGGACATTGCTATGGGAGCTTCTGTGACTGAAGAGTAAGCTATCGCACGTGCCCAGTACCTTGACTTAGTTTATTCTCAGTCAGGTACTTTATATGAGTATTTTCCTGATGCCCGAGACCCGTACATCCAGGTGACCAGAGCCATCTGTTATGAGTTATTGGCTCTGTGAATCCGTGTCCAGAAATCTCTCGACCCTGGGAAGCAAAAATCGAATGCTTCTAACGAAAACACTTCTCAGGGTGGTTCAATTTCTGGGAGTGCTTCCAAGGTTTAACGTCGTCCAGTCCACCACGGCGAATAAGGCCTCGAAAGGAAAGAAAAAGGGGAAAGCAAAGAATAAGTCTGAACAACCTAAACAGGATTCCTCCAAACCTCCATCCGAGGAAGGAGCCAAGCGTAAACCCAAGTATCCTTGTCTCATCTGCGAAGAGGATCACTATACCAAAGACTGCCCAAGGCGGTCCGAGGTTAGTCGTTTGTTGAAAGGCGCTCCTGGGATTCCTGCGGTTCTTAAAGAACCTTTCCCCTCTCAACAAACTCAAATGGTGGTTGATCCATCTTCGTCTTATTCTCCCTTTGGTTCCCAAGTCTTCATGGCTAGATCCATTCCCGTTCATGTAACGACTCGAACAAAGGAGTATCCGTCGTCCGCCAAGAAGGAGCCCAAGGTTCCCTCAATCGCTCCTCCGTCTAGTTCTAGTCCGCTCCACGTCGAGAGACCTAGTACCGAGACGACAATCAGACCCCCTCCCAAAGGAGTACTCCGGAGATCATCTTACAACCCAAATGCTTGTGCTGCCCAGCACTATAGCATAGTTGAGGACTTAGCGCAGGCTCCGTCGGCTATGTCCACTTTAGAAGTTCTCCAGAACTGCCCCCGTCAGAGGAAGTCCCTGCTATCGGCCATCAGTGGCATCGACCCGGCAGATTCGGATTTGATCACCTTTGATCTCGAAAGCCATGTCCCAAGGCTGCCTCATCAGATCGCCTTTCTCATACAAGTCATCATCAATTCGAAAACGATCCATCGTACAGTTATTGATGAAGGCGAGTCAATTTGCATCATGTCTGTTGCTTGTTGGAAAGTGATCGGGTCTCTGACTTTGAGCCAGTCTCCCATGACACTGGAAGCCTTCGATGGGAGAGAATCTCGTCCCTATGGTATCCTTCAACGATTGCCGATTACTTCAGAAGGGAAAAGCGTTGAAGTAGAAGTTGAGGTCGTTGACGCAAATCTTACTTACAACCTCCTTCTGGGCCGGAGTTGGACATATGCCATGCGTGCCATGGCTTCGTCCCTCTTCTGTGTCATTCGTTTCCCTCACTAGGGGAAAATTGTCACGGTAGACCAGCTCTCCTTCTTCGCTTCTTCTTCCGAAGGCAATCTGCCTTTCATGGAGCATACCTCCATCCCTTACGAGAGTGTGGGAGCTAGACTTTTCAAAGACCCTACCCTCATGGGTGTCTTTTCACTCCCACCTCCAAACCTTGCTTCACTCGGTTTGGTTTCTACTCGTTCTAATCCCTCATTGCACTCTATTGCTACCTTCGGCCCCTCTACACAAGGGGGCATTGATCCTCTAGCTTGTAAACCTCGCTCGGCCGGGGGGCATGGGCAGATCATCAGTGTTGTTGATCATTTTATAAAATAGGCCGAGACGACACCTACACACTCTAGGCCGGTCATACAGTAGTGCAATAGGGTAAGTCCCGAAATGGGCTTAACTTGAATAGGTCTCATGCGTGCACTCTCTCTTTTTGTACATACGTGTGCTTTCAGTAAGTGTGTTGTGTGTGCATGTTTTTATATTTTTGTCTTGTTATGTTGGCGTGATTGCTGCTTATTGTGTCTTTTGCTTCTTGAAAAGATGTCTGGATCGCCTTACGTTGGTTTCGCTGATGGTGCTTCCCGCAGTACACGCAGCTTGTCATCTGCGGCATGGATGATCTACGATCCTCATGGTGAGTTAGTAGACATTCAATGGGTTTGTTTAGGTTGTACAACGAACAATGTTGCTGAATATAGTGTTGTGATTGAATTATTAGCTGAGGCAATTAACCTCGGCATTCGCACATTGGTTGTGAACTTGGACTCTCAGCTTGTAGTCCACCAACTCAACAGGCGTTATTCCATCAGAGATCATGGGATTTGAAGGTTGTATTTACGTGTTAAGTTATTAGAAAGGGATTTTGATTTCATTACTTATCAGCATATTCTGAGAAGATTTAATGCGTTAACCGATGCATTAGCTAATTATGTGTTGGACAGGCATTTGCATAACATGTGATTCGACATAACACAAGAAGCATAAAGTACAATTGACCATAAAACATATGTATATATATATATGTGTGTCCAAAATGTTTGCACCCCGTGCATCATCAAAAAATAATACATGTTTGTCTGAATACATCCAAATACAACATGTCTCTCAAAAAATATGCATGAAAAGAAAAGCCTAGACATCTAGTCTCAGTGGTGCTCATAGTAGCACGTCACCACTTGCACTAGACGCCTCAGGAGCCGGTGGATGCGAGTTGGCACCCCCACTGTGTGCCTCTGGTACGCTAGCGAGACATCTGCTAGCCGAGCATAATCTGGGATCCCTCAAGTGATAGCCTCGAGGTTCTGGATGAGCTCCCCTCTGTCACCACCCTCCTCCTGAGGATCTGCTCCTGCTGTTGCTGCTACTGGATGTCTCCTCACAATGGGAGACATGCCAGCTGGATGCTCTAGGCCGACGTTTGCATGTGCACATAAAGGTCATTAGGACAAGCATGTACCAACCAAAAAACAAATTCTAAACAGATGAAAATGGAGCTAAGGACAAGACCCCTTACCTGGCACTGACGGCGCTCGAAATGGTCCACTGGATTGGTCGCAATCACCAACTGAAAATCTCACTCAAAAAACCCTAATGTCGCTCTCCAAAGGTAAAAAGTGAAAAGTAATTTTTATTTACCATTTTCACCATTTTATAACTTATTAACCCCTAAATAGGCTTTAAAAAGTCATTTTATGAATATTTTTATGAATATTTGTGTCGAAAATGGATTTTATGCTGATTTCTTGTGCAGCGATAGGTGTTTATGCAGCTTTCATAGCGAAACGAGTTATATTTTATACTTTTTCGGACTCGGTAAATACACGAAAAAGTCACTTTGGAGTCATCTTTTGCTCTTTTCTGACTCTCTAAACGTGAAAACAATGCCAAGTTGGTCCTCTCGACTCGTTAAATGGACATGAGAGGCGGTCGTATTTAAACCCTTTTCCGACCGTTTAAAAACGAAAAGATCGTCGGACCCTTGTTGTTTCTGGTTCATTAATGGTCATGAAGCGACGTGGTTTTGATCACTTTTTTACTTTTTTAGATTAGAGTCACTACTTATGAAAAGTAATCCTCAGTCGTAATGATCAGGCGGTTCTTTCGAGCATAGTTTTATACTTTTTCGGACTTGAGAGACACAACGTTACGAAAAAGGACACCCCTAGAGTTTCCTTTTTGTTGTCTTTTCAAACTCTTTAAACATGAAAAGACGTCGAGTTTTTCCTTTGTCGGACTTGTTAAAACTTAATGACATCAGATTTCGTCGAAATGACGCCTCTCAAACATATGCTATCCCCGTCAAGCTTGTCATACAAAAATAACCGAGGTACTCACCAGAAATGGTGGGGGAATAAAGGAACCGTAATCATCGTCGTGTCGGCAGTATGTCACTCTTGAACATGGCACTCATCTGCATTCGTGTCTGGGTGGGGACATCTCATCTTGTTTTACACTTGCCTCTGTGGGTTTGGGTTATCCTGTTTGACCTTTCATCTGCTCATCGCCTTGTCACCATGACCCCTGATCATTTGATGTCAAATACTGCCAAGTCCACTGTCGTGCCGCCGATATGTTCAAGAGAATTTGACCTCTGCACAATACTCAACCTCCCTCTGATACCTCACACAAAACATTTTATCCTTCTCCGTCTCGTGTCGATGATGTGGGAAACATCATGGCCCACCTTCGATCAAGGTCACTTCCTGTCGACTTCAACTCATTATCCAGGAAGTTGACTTAGAGACTCCCTTCAAGTACCTTGGAGCCTGCATGCCTCAATGGTAGGTTCTTCGTGTTCGACGCGAGGTTTTCATCATTGGCCTTCGATCGGATGATTCTACAGGTGTTCGACATTGGCTCACTGATTCACACGCCGTGGATTGTACCTATAGTACCTTGAGGACCATTATCATTATTGGTGGTACCTCTCACGTCTGTTAACATTTTTCATCATTGAATGGTAATCAGACGATGTTCTCGCATGTTCGACTTCGACTCCTATATTCGCATGCTTGAACTTGTACTTTGTTCAGATCGAGTTAGAGCACAAGACCCTGGATTTTGTCTGTTGAAATCCAGGCTGCATTTTGTGGATTATTGTAATCACTACATGACTCATTTATTGGATGGCTGCGACCATGCCTGAGTCTATTTCATTGATCCTCATCGTATGGCTGCATCCATACCTGGGATCCAGATTTTTATGTACTCTGCTATGGATGGTTGCGCCCATACCATGTACATCATGTATTTGAGCTATCAGTTGTACTTCGTGCAGGTTCTTCGGCGGCCGTGTTTTCAGTCGACCATGTTCTTGTAAATCACTTCACCCCTCTCTCTCTTGGGCTTCATGCTTTAGGGGGCATCTGTACACAGTATTTTGTCACCATCCCTGTTACCCCTTCTTCCGTACATTGGAGGACCTATTTCGGGACCTGTGAGAAGTGACATAACTTGAAAACACCTGCATTGTATCCCTTAAAGTATGTACTCCATATGCCCTGAAGACACCTTCTACAAAATACCCAATTATATAGCCCTTTCTCCATTGGCGCTGTTCCACAGTGTACCACTCGCGCCAATGGGAGAAATCCTCCAAAGAGGGTGCGCCAGCTGGCACTCTATCTCATAGTCGCACTAGCGCCAACCCAGTTGGGTAAAGTTTTTAACAAACAAACTTTCGAAGGTTCCTTCCACCCTATCCATGAACTAATTCCAGTTTGAGTTGGTTCAGTTGGACTTCGTATCTCCCAAGGAGGGAAGTAG
>APFE031669875.1:0-18447 GCA_000404065.3 Pinus taeda | reverse complement strand
ATAGAATTGGGAGACTCAATCTTGATTCATTCCCAACTCAATCAACGGAGCAGCCTGGACCATCTGAGAAAGGTCCCCCAAAGTGGCTGACAAAGACACTTGAAAGTGTTCATCTTGATGAAGTTGGAAAGATAGGAACCAGAAATTCAAACCGGTAAAATGGAGGTGATGTAGATGACTCTAATTCACCTGTTGATATGGATGTTTCTTATGATTGTGAATTGAACTTTTCTACAGATTTTGAACCAACTTCCTTCAAAGAAGCTACTTCTCATGATGAATGGAAAGAAGCAATGCAAAAGGAGTATGATGCCCTGATAAAGAATGGCACTTGGAAGCTAGTTGATCCTCCATTAGGAACCAAACCAATTGGCTGCAAGTGGGTCTATAAGAACAAGTATAAAGCTGATGTCTCACTTGACAAGCACAAAGCCAGTCTTGTGGCAAAAGGTTTTGAAAAAAAAGAAGGGGTCGATTATGAGGAGACTTTTGCCTCCACAGCAAAATGGGATACCATCCGAACACTCTTTGCCCTAGCAGCTCAATGATTGGAAAGTCCATCAAATGGATGTAAAAACTGCTTTCTTGAATGGAGATCTAAAAGAGAATGTTCTTATGTCCCAGCCTGAAGGATCTACTGTGAAAGGACATGAACATAAAGCATACAAACTTATGAAATCCTTGTATGGCCTTAAACAAGCACCGCGAGCCTGGTATGAAAAACTAACTGAGCATCTTGTGAAACTCAATTTCAAACATTATGATCTTGATGATGCAACTTTATTTGTCAAGAAAGTTGGCAAAGCAGTAGTATACCTTGTGGTACATGTAGATGATCTTTTGATGACAGGGAACAATGAAAGCCACATTGCATCCATAAAGAAAGAATTGAAGAAAGGTTTTGAAATGACTGATTTGGGCTATGTTCATTACTATCTTGGTATTGAAGTAACTCAACATCTGAAGTCCATATTCCTTTCCCAAAAGAAGCACATTGGAGATTTGTTGAACAAGTTTGGCATGACGGAATGCAATCCTCTTACTACCCCAATGGAACAAAACTTAAGCTCACATCCATTTAAAGAAAAGAATTTGAGGATGCAACAAAGTATAGACAGCGTGTAGGAAGTCTCAACTACCTAACTACTACCAGACCAAACATTTCGTTTGTTGTTGGAATCCTCTCCAGGTTTATGCAAAAGCCTTGTGAGGGACATTGGTCTGCTGCAAAAAGAGTTCTAAGGTACTTGAAGGGACCTAGCCTTTCAGCTCTACACAATCCTGGCAATGGTTGAATCACTCCTCTGGCCAACTACGTCAAGCCTACCTGACTGAGTAAGATGACGTGGCTCTTCATGAGCCTCTTCTACCTCTATCAGCCTATGTGTTGGCCCTCTCTCTGGCTCAAAATGATGATGCAGACCCTCTGCGTCACTCCTCTGCTTAGGAACAACTTTGTCTCTCGGGACAGTTGTTTCTGCTACAAATTTTCTTATTTATGTTGGTGCCTTCAGTTCTCCTATGATCTGCAACCCTTTGATACAATGTTGAAATTTCTAAGTCTGACACGTCAGAAATCCCTACTTCATTATCTGGTTTATTTCACCTACTTGTTTGTTCCTTAACAAGCTATTTATCTATATAAATACTGAAGATAAACACAAATGCAGTCTCAACTCACATACAGATCATCAACTGAAATAATAGACAAACACACAAGGGACACCGTTATTTTTGGACAATAGTCCTTGGAAAAACCCAATGCGGGAAAACTAGTGCATCAATTCTGAGGGTTTTATTATTAAACAGTGTTCTTGAGTACAACTAGGGTGCCAAACTGGCTCACCCAACAAAGATTTATACACGGTAGTATTACCTCTTCTCGAAAGCAGATATTCAGCTTTTCAGCGCTAGTCTGCCCCACCAAATCCTTCCAGTGCTTCTCCAAGGCTCTGCGTCAGCGCTGCTAGCCTCTGCGTAGCTCTAGAATCCCCAGCGTCAACCCTCTGTTGCTCTGTGTCAGCTCTCTGGCCTTTTGTGTCATCCACGCAAGCCCCTCAGCCTCTGCGCAGTCTCTAACTGCCTTTGCGTGGCTCCTACTGCCTCTGCGTAGCCTCCTCAGACACTGCGCTAGCCCTATGGCACTATCTCTACCTCTCAGCTATGTACTCACTGCCCCTTGCTGTAACTCAGATCACTTGTTCGATTTTTCTCACAAACCCCACTCCAAAAAATTGAATTGACTGATCAATCTTGGTGTATCTCCAACTGACCCTCAAGCCTCCTCTTATACTTTTCCTGTTGAGTCTTCAACGGCCGATATTAAGTCCCTAATCAACAGCTAAGATTAGATTTGGCTTGATCCATGTCATTTAGACTAAGTTGCACGAAACGGAGAAACGGGTATGAATTTCTAAAATGGGCATAGGTACGAAACGCGACCTCCCCAAATTTTGGAAACTGGGAAACGCGAATATATATACATATATATATTAGAATTTAAGACATTTAAGAAATGTTATGTGCAATCATAAAGCATATATGATACATTATAATTTATTACATTTAAACATTATGATTAAATTTCGAAGCCACTTTAGTCGCCCAATGAAACAATAGAAAACAAAATAATAATAAAAAACATAAGGAAAAAGTCAATTTGCATGAGGAAACTCCGTCGTATGACCTGAAAATGAGTTTTCGGCCGTACTCACTATGTTTCCTCCTCGAGAAACGGGCCAGTACGGCCGGAAACAAGTTTCCGAGCTGTACGGTACGGGTTTCCCCATTTCTGTTTCTTTTCCGTATGGAAACAAACCCTAGACCCACATTTCCTGCAACTTAGCATTTAGAACATTCTCACACAGTTTTATATTAATACCCATTAATATTTTAATTTTCCTAAGTTTAGACTTAGGAACTCCATTAAAAATATTAATTATTTTAATATCTCTCTAACCAGTTGGAATTTCCCCAAACCATTTTTGGGTCTTCGAGATCTCATGTGTTGTAGCCTCTCCGCCAATTTTCATGGCTAGAGCACATCTGATGCTACCACAAATCAACACTTCACACCTTTTCTCACTCAAATTGCCTTGATCGAAAATTGTGTTGTCCAAATGAAAGCTGAACTGCCTTATTTATAGTGATCTACCCATCAATTAAGCCGACATCTCTTAGAGCCAAGGCCGACATGCCTTTCTAGAGATATCTTTAGGCCGACTTGAAGAAGGTGCTTGAGCTTGGTCTTGGAGGGTTTCTTAATGACTCATTTACATATGTAACATGCCCAATAAGGGTCTTCCATAAATGACAATGACTCAATAGGCTTTTATGACCTGATGACTTGTTGTAAAGGCTCACAATGGGAGCCTTAACTAAAAATAAAATTCTTGATCATCAAACCCATGATTCAAGTATTACAAATAATTTTATTTTTCTTCTTTACATCAATTACATAAAATCATAATTACACATGTCATTATGAAGACCAAACCTAGTTACACTTTTCAACACTAGGAAGGGCCTATAAGGCCTAGCGGCTCAAGGGAAAGGCCAAATAGGCTTGTCGTGAGGGAAAAGAGGCCCACAAAGGGTTGTCGAAGGCGCCACAAGGGCTACTGCTAGGGCTTAGAGGCCCTAAAGGCTTGTCGCATGTGATAATTTGATTACCCGAATCACCACTACAGCAACTGATTAATTTCCTTCTATTTGTTAATCACTGAACAAATTATTTACTATTTCCTATAGTAAACACCGGAAGTAATACACTATAGTCTTCAAAAATTAAATTATAAGCGGAAACAAGAAATTGAGCAAGAGAGAAATACACAACACATCACACCGTTGCTTTTGGACAAAAAACCCCGAAAAAACCCAATGCGGGAAATTCGGCGCAGCAGCTGAGGGTTTGTATTATTAAGCATTAGTTTTTTTAATACAATCTTTGGATGCCTTGCTGGCTATCCAGTACAGAGAATATCACTGACAGAAGATTAGTGAGAAATACCTCATACTATCACTGGCGATCCTCACTGATCCAGCCACAAAATGGCTAGTCCCTTGCTACCTCTACGCAGTCACTGTATAGGCCCAGCATCATAGCTCCTAAGGATTGTGTCACTCCCTCTATTGATCGATTTGCCTCTCTGAGATTTCAATTTTGTCCTCTCGGTCTCACACCCCGGCTTCCGGCGTCAGAAATCGATCTCTCCAGTGAAAATACAGATCTCCTCAAGGCTCTGCGCTGCCTCCGCGTCAGCCTATGCTGGCCAGCGTAGCATCCATGCCAATCCATGCCAACAAAGTGATCTTCGACTTCTCTTGACCTTAGCTCTGAAACCATGTTGGAAAATCAAAGATATTATATTAGGGTTTGATTCTCCTTTATTGATAATTACTTGCAAGTGCGTTGGCTTCTTTTACTTCTTTATTATCTTATCTTCCATCAAGCAATTACCATATTATGTGTGTATGAAGATCACAAAACAAAAGAGACATAAGATATAAGCACATGCCAAGGCAAAACCCCCCTCGATGGGAAAACCCAATCAGATAATTCTTCCTTTCAATAGTATTCTTTGAGACTCTTTAGCCTAGACCAAGACCAGACTTTCCCTCCACACCATGTCAACCTCCCAAATCTTCCACCCTTTCCAGCAACTTTGACTAAGTAGCAGCTTCTAGCAACAGCGAAATCTTAGGAGACTTCGATCTCCCATCCCAACCACAAAACAGAGAGAGAGAGGCACCAAAATCTCAATTTTCTTCCTCTCTATAGACTTCCCCAAACTCACACTTCTTTCGACCTCCCGACAACAAACTTCGCACTTCTCCAGCCCTTCTTGAGATATCGAACTTGCTTGAGAACGAATGCTCCAAATGACTTCAACCTCCTTGTATATATAGGCTTATTGTGGGTCGAATTGGGGTCCTTAGGCCGACTTGATCTCTCTTAGGCCAACATGATGTGAAGGGTACATAATTCATATTTGACTTGATACAAAACCTTTTTACATGATTCAAAAGCCCAAGAAGGGTCTCTTTGAATGTACAATGACTCTATAAACTCAATATTAATCCTAGGACTCCACAATTGGGACTTTGACTAATATAATGATAACCCAAGCATGAAACCCATGCTTTAAAAAGTCATTACAATAATAAAAATTATTTTCCTTATTCTTTTGACAAGTACATTACGTAATGACTCAAGTACATTATTGAAGACTGAACATAGTTACATTTTCTAACACGCCCTTACCTCTCTGCCGCCTTTAATTAGGTATCTTTGGGAATTTGCAGAGGCAGTCATTGTCTTCTCTTGACACGGTGGGTTCCTTGTGTGCGGTCAACTCTCCCTCTCAACAATGAGACTTCATGAAAATGTATTAAGGGTTATTTTAAATTTGGTTTGTATTTCATTGCTTTTAATTATTTAAATACCAAAATATATATATTCAATTCCCTTTTAATAATATATGGTATATTTCCATATACATTATGTCCCTTTAATTATATTTCTTTTGTTCATTTTTGTTGACAAAGTTATATTTTTTATATTTCCTTAATTTCCTTTATATTGTAATTAATACAAAAGTATTACTTCATTATTATACTTTAATAATTAACAATAGTTAATATAACAATATGTTATAGTGCTACCTTGAGAAAACGTGGAATGGAAGGACCTTCCAAATGTCCACTGTGTATGTCCGAGGAAGAGTCCGCTAATCACCTATTATTGCTCTGCCCTTTTGCTGGTGATGTTTGGAGGGGAGTCCTGAGAACAGGGGCTGACAAAGTCGAGATCCCTGGTAATGTTAACACCCTGCTTCACAACTGGGCCTCTTTAACTCCGTTTGATTTCTCAAAAAAAAGCCTCCTCAAAACAGCCTGGATGTGGATACCTAAATTTACCTGCTGGAAGCTGTGGTTGGAGAGAAACAATAGAATTTTCAGGGATGAGAATTGTACGCCGGGCAAAATCATAACTAAAATCCAAGCTTTACTGGGAGAAACTCTGGACACCAAACAGGCAATAAAAAATGAAGCAGATTTGGAAAATGAGGAGGAGCTATGGCTCAAAGAACTGGTTCCACACTATGACACCAAGCCCCTGTCCCTTGCAATCCCCCATGCGAATTGGGAAATCCGCCTGGAAGAACAGAGGTTTATTAAATGGCGCTCTGCCCTGGAGGAACACTGCCTCTTCTTCGATGGGGCCTCTAAGGGCAACCCCGGGGCTGCGGGAGGAGGTGGGGTTCTTCTGAATCCGGATGGTTCCACTGAGCTCCGATATCAATGGGGACTGGGCATCGAATCCAATAACAGAGCTGAGGCTTTGGCTCTGTGGAAAGGGCTCAATCTAGCTCTCAAAAGGAACATTTTGAAGCTTTCAGTCTTTGGAGATTCTAGGCTAATCATTCAAGCGCTGAATCTCAACACAATCCCCTCTCAGATCCTATTAGCCTCCATTTTCAAGAAAATCAGGCTTATCCTACCTCTGTTCCAGAAAATAAATTTCTTTCACATTCTGAGGCATCTGAATGATCAAGCGGACCTTGAAGCCAATTTGGGCTCCATCCGAGGCAGAAGATCCCTGTTAGTCAACTCCGACGAGGACTACTGCATCATTCCTTAATCCCCTGTATTCGATTTGCCCTCATTTAGTCCTCAACTCCTAGCTTTCAATGTCAGTGGTCTCAATCTGGTCAGAAAACCTATTCCTATCTAGAAAGGAAAGATCGTGTAACAGTGTATTAAATTGACTGAAGTAGGTCATTCAGATTTCAAGTCTTCCACCCAGCAACGAAATTGAGGATGAAGGCTCCATTTTCAGATCATACTGTTGGATTTCTGCTACTGTTTGCGCCCTCCCGCCGGTGCCCAGGTTCGGACGTAAAAGCGATAAGCCATTTTCGCTCAAGCCCCCTCAAATCAGATGTGTTGATTAAGGAACAGGGATGCAGAAGGACCTGTAGGAAGAAGGTTCAAGGAAAGGTTAAAGCGGACTCTGTCTTCATGAAGGATAGCCATCATATCAAGCCTGAGCAAGACCACAAGAGCTGGGCGTAACGCAACTCTGTCATCTGGCAAAACGAGGATTGATCTCAGCTGGATCTGGTTCAAAAGAGAGATACGCTTCTATGCATTAGCATTGTCAATTCAGAATCTGTTGTAATGTTCAAGCACGCGGCAGCTGGTTTGCCGCCTTAATTCCAATAGCCGTTACAGTCAAAAAAAACAATATGTTATAGTGCTTATTTAATATAATTCATAATACTATAGTTACCTTTTATTTCGAATAATACTGTGTTTACTTTTATTCAGGATAATATGTTAAAGGTGGTTACGTAGTACGTAACCCATTTTAACGTATACATTATTTTCTGTCAAGTTTTTAATTTACTCTATATCTCAATAATTCGTTCATTATACCTTTCATAATTAGTTAACACTTATACTAGTGCAGTGCATGTGATGCATGCATATGTAGCTATCATATGCATGCGTTGTATGCATGCTAATATTCACATTCTGTTTGCAATTGCAGTTGGGTCATTACACTCTCGGTATTAACACCACTCTTAATATCAAGTTATCATAGTAACGTAGTGACATTAGTTCAATAACCCCCATGTGGGAAGTGCTTGTGAATCATGGGTTAACTCTGCTTGCTCTTAAATTTGCATGACGATTGCATTTATGACCCACTCTCTTGGGGAAAAATTTTGACCCAGACAGTCCCTAAGAGAAATAAATATGGCTGCATTATCTTGATCAAGCTTCCCCTAAATCAGACAGCTTTTGATTATTCTGTTGCAAGACATTCTGAAAACTCTAGATTCTGCAAACAGATTTAAAAAAAAACAGAAACACATATCACATGGCTGACTGGTTTCTCTCAATATATAAGATTCCACAGAGCTATTTATTATGAAATTTACAGTAAAATTGGAGAGCAGATATATGACCAGTAAAATTTCTTTCCTGGCTGAAATTTTGTTTCTTCAGTATGTGCAGTAAGCAAAGAAAACCACCCAGCATTATTTGTCTGCGGTATGAGAACTTCCCATCTTATTTTAAGTTTAAAACTTGAACATCTTTGGAACATACAGATTACTTTTAGAAACTAACCTGAGGTAAAGTATCTCGTCTTCTGCTGGCTGCATCCATTATTCGAGCAATTTCAGCACGGTCAAAACAATTTCTAATGCAAGGTTTTGCAGCTGAATACCACAAGAAATCAGCAACTGGTGCCTCCCCTTCCTTCCGTATATGCTGCCTTTCAGGATTCAGTAATACAACAACTTGAGATTTTTTTGGAGTCTTCTTTGAAATCCTTGCTGGTAACCCCCCTCCTCTGGTCCCAAGAAAAACATGAGATGAACCTGTTATTACAATCAACAGTCCAGCAGAACCACCATCCACTATCGCTTGGTTCACTATCTGGGACATGATGTAATCTTCAACCACATGAGCCTGAGCAAATAAATAAGATGCCGCACCAAAAGAAAAGGATGCTTGTGGCAAAACATTATAAAGAGACAGCCTCCGAGAGACTGAAGAAGAATTTGCAACAAATTCTGCTCCAGCTGGGGGAGCATACTTCCTGCGGTCTACCTGGGAAAGGCCTTGCACACCTTCTGATTGCACAATTCGCATAATCTGTTCATTAGGGACCCTTTCAATTAGATGAGTTTCCTGTCCACATCTTTACTTTGTGCAGCAATGTTTAGGAATATAAAGATATACTGTAAAGGTTTATATTGCAATCAAATATGAAAAGATTGCAAGAAATATGAACCTATTAAAGGGAATGGAAAGAGAATTTTTTAGTTCAAACCATGCATTAATGGCGGTATGAAACACTATTGTCTAAACATATGTCACCAGATCACCAGATGACAAGTCATGTATTCTCAAAAAAGCTAGTGTTCTATAAGCATTAATCATTTAGAAAACTACCAATGTTCTTTAAGTTCAAAAGTAAAGTGTCTGTGAAATCAGACAGGGAAGAGAAATTTTCAGTTCATGTTAGCTTTTGGGTTTTTACTCAAAAAGTGTTTTCACCTTGCTAGAACAGTGCTATATCTCCTAGACCCTTGATGATGCTTCATAGAAATATGGATGGCTCAATTTGAGTGGATGCTTGACCTTGATTAGATTGTTAGCATGGCATCATGGCATCATAGCATACACTGATTAGTTGGCATGATTTCTGGTCAACAAGGCTGAACATTGCTATTAGTGCTTTGAGTTATTTCCGAGGTCATTCCTTGGAGCTCCTGTGACAAACGAGTAATCTTGAAAGAGGACGAATCGTGCACAGAGTACAGATGTCTTCCTGAGAAATGTGTTAGTCGTAAACAGCCAAGTCTGAGACAAATAGCAAGTGCGAAGCTAAGCACAGAAAGGTTTCCAATGGAAAGCGTAGGTCTTAAATAAGCGGAGCCGAGACAACTGAAGAAGCATGAATCCAGAACATATCTAGTATGAAAGTCAACAAGAAATTGTATAGTATTCATCAATCTACGGGCTACATTCGAGACTCTGTCTAGACACTGGATTATTGAATAGAAAATTTGGCCTGATACTGAGGAAGGGTCTAAGGAATATTGAGTTGTCAGAAAGCATACACTGACTTATAAGGTTATCAGGTTAGAGGTAGAACTATTCTTTGTTGGAACGTTGTTATATTTCATAAATTGTTGTAGTCTGTTGGATTGGTATTAGTTTCTATCTATTGATGAACTGTTGAACTGATTACTCTCTATTGGAACTGTTGAACTTCATATTAATTTTAGTCTATGGATTAGACTGGAACCATTTGATGATGTACTGATGAATTGTACTATAGGAATTATTACAGTATTGATATTTATATGTTGCAATTCTTTTTTTATACACAATACATGAAATTTTCTTGAAACCCTATTCACTTAAAGGAAAATCTAAGGCAAAATTTGCCCTAGCATATTACAAACAGTGTTTAAAATTTCAAAGTGATGAAGTGGACAAGGAAGATGAAGTGAGAAGGCAACTGGTACAGCTCAAATCAGCTCAATCCAAGACCTCGTGCCACATGTATGGCATGACATCACTCTTTTAGGGTCATCTTAATGGAGTGAAGGAAGAACGAGGGGGTAATAAGGTGAACGTTGGAGCAATTGATGAAGAATCAAACCCCCAAGGGCTAATGCCACCCAATTAAGTTCACTTCAAGTGCAAAATTCAAGCATCTCAATGAATTAAGCAGTCGTTAAAGTGATCTAGGGTCAAGGAAAGGAGGTCGAGTCCTCCTGAAGGAAGGAATAGCCCTCATCAAGCAAAGTTAAGGAAGCATATGGATGAAGCAAGGCCCCTAAGGGCATCTCAATGTCAAATAGGTCACTTTCAAGCCTATCTCTCAAGCAAGATCAGCCCCAATCAGCTATCCATTTGCAAAAGGAGAGGTCGAGTCCTCAATTTGGGGGCAAAAGGGTCAAATACTCATATCAAAGCATGGAGAGATCTCCCCCAAGTCATATAAAGAAGCCTCCAAGTAAGGGAAGGCAGCATTCAAGGCAAAATTTACCAAAAATCAAGCAATGAAACATCACCAAGCAAGTCGTACCCTAGCCCTAATAGCCAATCTTGCCCCAAACTGTTTAGGGGTCCTCTCTCAAGCAAACAAAGTCATTGTGCCACCTGGCGGAAGCTAATTTTCCAAAGAATATAGCCATGAAGTCACATGTGGAACGTTTGATCAATGAGAGTCAAAACGGCCCTCTTAGGTCTCTTTGCTGTAGCATGATTGCCTCTTTTGGGGTTTATCCAATGTAAACTTTGAAAAAAACAATTTCTTAACTTAGCCTCCAAGCTTTGTGGATGGCAAGTTACCTATTTTGAGGGAGACCAAGGAGGGTGTTTTGAAGAGGGACCTATAAATTTAGGCCTTCCTCTCCTTGGCAAATCATTTTAATTTATTCAGATCTATCAAAATGTGAATTCTTTCATGTGACAAAAGGGTGTACATGTGAATTCTCTTCTTTTGTTTGGTTGACAAAATATTTTTCAAATGAAACTTTTGGAGCAACACAAATTTACTACAAGGCTAAGCTAATTGATCCAAGAAGTATTGGAGAAGGAGTCCTAGGGTTTATCTTACATCTTCTTCTAATTCATTCAAGGTATTGTTGTTCTCTATTGGCACATGATTAGTTTTCCCCTCTAGAGGTAAATAACCTTATTTCCAATAATTGTTAGTTGCTTGGTTGGAGGATTCTCTTCTTGGAAGGCCCTCCTAGTAGAATTTTGGTTCCAATTCTTGTCATGTTTTGGTGCTAGGGTTGTATCCCTTTTGTTCCACCTATCATTTCAAAACCTCGATCTTTGAGACACCAAGTCAAAAGAAGACACAGTTCCCTATCCTTGATTCTTGTCGAAGAAGGCTCATATCCTTGTTCCAACAATTCGCAATCATTTATTTACAAGTTTACATCTCAAATTTTCCTGTATTTTTTGAAAATTTGTAATTAGCCCTAAAAATTTCATACTTCAGAAAATTTGAAATATATTATACAAAAACTCAAAAAATATTTTAATAGTGAATTCCTTCACTTAATTGTGGTTTATAATGTATTTATTCATTATATCTTTGGTAAAATCACCACAAAACTTAGTGACTCAAGGAAGCCCTAAACCCTAAGGTTGTACAGCCTCCTATTTGCATAATATTGTTGTTCTAACTATGTTTCCAAGTGTTTTAAGGCTACTTATAGATATTGGAAATAATCTACAGCAGTTGGAGTTATTTGAAGGCAAACCCTTGCCTTGGGTCCATGAAAAAAAAAAGATATTTCATATCCATTTAGATTGATCATGTTAACCACTCACATTGGACTTGACAAGTTGTCAAAGGTTCCATGGGCAAAGCACATTCAGAATCATTCCATCATCATCAGATCATCTCAGAATGCCAAACATCCAGAATTCCAGAATTCATCAGTTTTGTATTCCAAATTTTGCAGCGCTGCAAGGATTATTATAAAAAATTATTCTAGTATGATGAAAAAGGAATCATGTAAAAGGCCTAGCTAACTTAGGACTATACTAGCAAGTGAGTTCACTCTAGGTAGTTTTTTTTTCCTTAGCCCATTATTTGTGTTTTTCAACACTTATAATCAGTTGAGTTTTTCTCCCAGTTATTACCCCAAAGCTAGAGTGTGGCTTGATGGTACAGCCTTAGGCGAATCCAAGTGTCTAGAATAAATGTATATTACCATACTAGATCATCTCTAAATTTTTGCAGAATTTGGTTGAGTCTAAGTGTCGTTTTTTAATTATTAAAAACTTTCCACTTGTCGGGATATTTATTAATTATTTGATGTAAAATGTAATAAGTATTGTCCATAGAAGTTGTAGGGGTATGAGTAATCAAAGTTAGACCTCAATACCTCAACTTTCTATCTAGACACACTTTGAGGGTGGAAAAATATGTATTTACCCCTCAAATCCCAATTTTTATAATTTTTGGCAAAAAAAGGCAAATAATTAGCCAAAAATTAAAAATGAGCGAAAAAAATAAAAATGCTCCAAGTAGAAAATGATTAAAAAATGAAGTGGACTTTCCCAAGAAGAGAGTCAAGCCAAAAAGTGATGAAATCTCCACAAATCAAGCAAGAGAAGTACCAGAAAAAATTCATTGGCCATCCAGCACAACAAATGGTCCAAGAAATTCGAATTTTTAAGGGAGATGGACCAAGTTTGTTGTTTTGAATAAGAAATTTTGGAGGAAAAAGATGGCGAAAAATTTTAAATGGTCCAAACCCACTCCAACAATCAATTTTCACTCCACCCAGCCACTCTTTCAAGGAAAACGTCTACCTCCATTGAGATTTGCGCATGGGCTTCCAGAGAAAGTCAATTTTTTTGTGGTCAAAGATTAGTAGCACTTGGGACCTAGCCATTTCCACTTGGAGAGGCTCCTCTCTATCATATTTTTTTCTATATTGAGCTCTAAGCTCCTCATTGTAGCACCATTGTAAGATCGAGCTACTGGGTAGTGAAGCTCTTTTAAAATTTGTATTCAAATATTTTTGGATCTAATAAAGAAGACTTTGGGGTTACATGCTTTATGATGTTATTCTTCTACTCTTTATGATAATATTTTTCTGATTCCTTGTGCTTAATATTCTGTTGGTTTTAAATAAATTTTTGTTTCCATTCACCATGATTTGGATCTATTAATGTATAGTTATCTTGCATTGATATTTGGATTAGGGAAACACTCTAGATCTAGAAGCACTAGTGGGTTTTCAGTTGAACCCCTAGTCTACTTTTTCATTGTGTTATCTAACCCCTTTTAGATTTAACAATATCTTTCGAAGTGTGTAGAAATCTTTATTTGTTGAATCATATCTTAAGCATTTGGGGAAGTTTTCAGTTGAACCAATAAACTCTCAAGGATAAAGATTGAAGAACCCATACTGAGTCTCCTCAAAAGCTTATCAAACGATTTTCATTAAAAGCGGAGTTTCTCTACCATAGCTTGCAAATATCATTAATATTGATACAGATCTACTTATTTATATAATATTTTATTGTCAGAACTAGTTATTTTAAGGCTTTTTTTTTGGTACCCAAGAGCGGAGGTGTCCTCAAACTCTTTGGGCTAGCAAATTTGTAATTTATTTGTATATAGTCTAACCCCTTTTGTATGTAAATCAATGTGGAAAAAGTCGAAGTCGGGATTAAATCGACAAGGGTCCAAAAGTTGAAAAAGTCGTTAAAGTCGGGAGTTTTTCGAAAAAGTCGGCAAAAAGTCGGCAAAATTAAACGGCCAGCCAAAAAAATCAAAAAATCGGGATTTAATCGGCCAACCAAAAAATAAAAAAATCGGGATTTAATCGGGATTTATTCCCGACTTTTTCCACACTGATGTAAATCAATTTCCCTTGTATATATTTGGATTCTCTCTTCTATGTTTGCAAATCTGAAGGAGGGTGGTTTGGATTGGAGAAATTTGCATAAATGTTCTTCTTTTGCAGGTGGATATTTGAAGATCAAAGAGATAAACTTTTTTTGGAATTTAAAACCACCTTTGTTTACAAATAAATCCTCTTCATCTTTCATCCCTTGCACAAATCATAGATCTACACTCATCTATCTTTCTTTCTCTTGGTTGCAAACTTAGAAGAGGGTTTATTTCCCTCCTATACGTAAAGTTTCTCCTGAATTTTGTACATCTAGCTTCTTGTGTGAAAATTCTAGGAGAAAAGTGTATTGCCTGTTGGGGATCCCTTGAATTGTAAATTCATTCAAAGGATCATTGTGAAAAAATCTTATTTGCATTTGTAATCTCTAAAGGAAGGATATTGGCTCCTTGAAGCTCTATTTTGTAAACCCTCCTTGAGATCTAAAACATCATCCCTGTCTAAGAGTGTTTCTCTTGTAATAATAATAAAGAGGATTTTTTTCGAGGGAGCTTGGGGTTTTTCCCCTTGGTATCCCATCTCCTCATTTGGAAGGAGAATTCCTCGGTTGATTGATCACTAACTTGCTAGATTAGATTATTTTCTTGCATTATCTAATTTCTAGATCAAGTTTTTAATCTTCATTAGAAAGTAGTTCTAAATCACTCATCATTTAATTACCTTGCTTTGATTTTATTGAGTAATTTGGTTAGCTACTTGATCTAATTGGCATTCTCATTGGTGTAGTCTTAAGTTTGTTGATCTCATTTACTTGTGCTTGATCGAGTAATTTGCACTTGATTCTCTTGTCATTAGAACACTCTAAAAGCACCTCATCAATTGTCTAATTTGATCATTTAAAGTGCAATGGTATTTTGCTACTAATAAATCTTAATATATTTCACTTTTGAAGCATCTCACTCTAATGTTTACAACTCATTTGGAGCACTTGCATTAATTTATTATCTAATTTACATTTTAGATCTCTCTAAAATTTACCTCCAAGCATAAGCTTGGTTGATAGATATTTAGGATACTTCCTCAACTGTCATTCAATTCCCATAGATTTGAGTTTGGAGAAAAGGTTAAAACGTGTGACCTCACAGTTCTCTTGCGGCTGAGCCCTTGTAGGAAAGAAGGCACACGGGTTGTACTGAAGTCCTAAAGGGGTATCGTTAATCAGGCCCTAGCCTCCTCACTTAACCTTCTTGCAACCACCTCAATCCTTACCAAGTTGAAGGAATTGAGGAGGAGTCAAACCTTAGATTAGGCATTTAAATAAAATCTACCAAGACCACTCTTTCACACATTCACGATAATTTTGTTTCATCTTGTGTCAAATTGATTATTGTACAAATTGGGTTGTTAGCATCTCATTCACTTGCAAGCATTATAGTTTATATTTCTTATACTTGTCTATTTCATGCTCATGTAAATTGTCCTTTAATGTTATATCGTATTTGAGCATCTCTCTTTTAAAGTACAAGTTTTATTTTCTTGCAAACTCTATTTCATTGTGTTGCCCACCTCTCAAAGTTGTATATCATCTTTTGCCTTGTTTCACTAACTCTTGTCTTGCAACTTCCATTTTCTGTAACTTGAAAATCATATTTGCAAGTATTGTGATCTCTTCTTGAGCATTTATCTCTTGCAAGTTACATTTAAAGGCACAATTCAAAAGAGAAAGCCCCAAGTTGTTGCCTTAAGTTGTAGTGTCAGAAAATAGTTTAGACTACTTGCCTTAGTCCTGTAGTGTAAGTGTTAAGCCTTAAAAGAGTGCTAGCCTTTTTTGTGTTGTCTCCATTCTTTTAAAAATAAGGAAACTAGCATAAGTTAGTACCTATGGAACGCCCCTCTCATAAGACTATATCAATTAATCAATAAATCAAGGCAGTGTGTCCAAACTCCATATCCAGCTCCTTTCCTTCCTCATATCTGGGTTGACTACTCCCGACAGAGGAGTCATGGTTGGAAACTACTAACGGCAGATGACTTATCCATTGGGAACTTACTTCACACATTATACGTCGTAATAAATAGATTAATGCCAATGATATGAGTAATCAAAAGCTCGAACATTCATACAAGTTGAATCCTAGTGCAACAATGATAATCATACATGAATCACGCCATCATGTCTAGTCTCTTACATTTGTCTTGCACAATATCTTGTTAAATTATCTGAATCCATATTGCTAACATTTATACTTGCCAATCAGTCTCTAATTTTATTTTCGAGTTATATTGAATGGTGATTGCCTTATTAACCATCTCATAGAGCTTGTTATCCTTAGCAAGTTGTCCTCTTAGGATCATCTTTAGGGACCCCCCCCTTTGGTTTAGCTAGTAGAGAATCTAAACAGAGAGAGTTGGGAATTGGTGACAACCCCTTCTCTGAGTGTTTCACCTTTAAGGCCACACTTAGTGGGATTAGGGACTTTTCCCACATTAATCTAGGTGTGCATCTTAGGCAACAACAAATCCTAGTGCAACAATGATAATCATACATGAATCACGCCATCATGTCTGGTCTCTTACATTTGTCTTGCACGATATCTTGTTAAATTAATTGAATCCATATTGCTAACATTTATACTTGCCAATCAGTCTCTAATTTCATTTTTGAGTTATATTGAGTGGTGATTGCCTTACTAACCATCTCCTAGAGCTTGTTATCCTTAGCAAGTTTTCCTCTTAGGATCGTCTTTAGGGACGCCTCCCCCCCCCCTTTGGTTTAGCTAGTAGAGAATCTAAACAGAGAGAGTTGGGAATCGGTGACAACCCCTTCTCTGAGTGTTTCGCCTTTAAGGCCACACTTAGTGGGATTAGGGACTTTTCCCACATTAATCTAGGTGTGTATCTTAGGCAACAACAAATCCTAACAAGCTTCTCATTGGTAAATTATTCCTATTAGACCATATATTTATTGTCCAAAGTGATTTGTAGGTCTAATTATTATTTCTGGTCAAATCAATTTTCAGCCCTCATGGTTGGCTGATTTCTTAGTCTTATTACAGATTTAATATCTCTCAACTTATTTGTTTAAATTTAGTGTTCTTGGGCTCATTAGAAAGCTATTTGACAGTACTAACATCTTTTATCAAGTTCCTTGAGTTTCTGGATCACCAAAGATCAATTTCAGTGACTTGAAGTGGCCCTATCTTAGCTGGCCTATTGCATTCTTCAGAAATACTAGAATTACAAGTCTGGACAGTAAGCATTTTTTTCTTACAGCCATATAGAATTAGCTATAAAGGCTCTAATTAACATTCTATAGTGGTAATAAGTTATTGCACTCAATTTGTGGTACTTTAGGCTTATCTTTCAAGCATATTGAGTACCTTTCAATTGTTGGTTTGTATGATTAATTGCCTATTATATTACAAATCAAATCAAATTTTTGCTTCCACACTAACTCCTACCTCTTCCATCTATTTAAATAGGGAACTGGTCTACTAATTTGTTGGTTGAGTTGTTTTCTGTAGGGATACCACCAGTGGCTTTTAGTGGGAGTTGGCCTAAAACGAGAAGAGTATGCCAAGGTGACAGTGGGTGTATTCCTAACAATGCTTACCATATAGGAGTCTAGGTTGAACCTTGCCAACACTGTTAATTTGAGCGGTAACACAACCCACATCATAATGGGGTTGGTGAGAGGAAAAACAAGGCCATCATCGAGGCTACCAAAGGCATGAATCACAATCAGGATCTTCCTATGTTCCTGTGGGAAAAAGCATGTAACACAACAGGAGTCCTCACAAGTTCATGGGAGACAAGACTCCTAGAGAGGTGTTGACATGAGTGAAATTGGAGGTGGGGCATTTCTGCGTCTTCGAGCATTCAGTGTATATCCATGTACCATTGGAGAAGAGGACCAAGTTGGAGCCCTTAGATTTGAAAGGCATCTTTGTTGGGCACACTGAGGCATCCAAGGCATACAAGGTGTATATCCTATTGGAGGGAAGACTATAGTGAGCAGGGACATGAGGTTCAAAGAGAACAAGGGCTTAAGGAAGTCACATAATTTATTACTAGTGGCGGCAGATGATAGGGAGAGAGAAGCTCCAAAGGTTGACGAGAAGCCAGCAACACTAGCAACAGGTACTCAGCGATCAAATCAGGAGTAGGAGGCACCTTCTACTTCTATCAGGATGAGGCAATTGGGCATGTCTCATACTCGCATGACACGAGGTCGATTCCAACTGCTACCACTATAACCTCTAGGCACATACGTATACCCCTTCTGCACATACAAGTGAATCGGGGGGGTTGAACCACAGACCTCCTCGCACATAATACTTCATTTACACGACCATCGCCAGTTGCGCTTGTTAAACACACATGGGGAGCGAGAGAGATATAAAAGATAAAACATGCAACACACTTTTATTGACAAATGATATACATATATAGTACATTATGTGACCGTTGGGATTCACATCCCAAGGTCCCTTGGACTCCTTTTGTCCATTCAGCTTCCACACTAACC
>APFE031669874.1:26495-65715 GCA_000404065.3 Pinus taeda | reverse complement strand
CCTTCTTCACTTGGAGACTGTTTGAGCAAATATGGAGCATTGCAACAAGCAAAGTACGACATATTTGGCCTGTGAAATGCCAATCATGAAAAATGAATAACCTGCTGCAGCAAGAAGCTAACAGTTACCAAGGGTTTCTAGCCAAGGAACTTGGATCAGCAGTACAGTTGCACAAGACAATTAGAGTAGGGGACATCTCGACAAGCAGCAGAAGGATTTCCAGGAGGGAAATCAGGACTCAGAGGGAGTCCAGAAGAGAACTTCCAGACGGGAAGTAGAGACTCAGAGGAGTCGAACAGAGAACTTCCAGGGGGGAAGTAGAGGAGCATCGTGGCACTACACAGGGTAAGAGACCAGGATAGGCTAGACAGAGCATCGAATTTCGCAATCTGGAAGGCCAAAATCTTATCGATGTTTTATAGGAATCGTGTCAAGAACTTCGCCTTGAAGGTTATCGTTGTCCCAGTCGACCCCATTGAAAATGAAAGTTACGAAGAGGTGATGGCGAGGGCCAAGTGCATTATCCTTAACAAGGTCAAGGATCATGTGGTACCACATATAACTGAGAAGGAAACTGCAATTGAGATGTGGGAGGCTCTTAAGAACCTGTACTAGCATACTTCCGTGCAGAGAAGAATCCTGCTCGAGAACCAGATGAGGTCGTATCAGATGATGAAGGGTCAATCAATTGACACCTTCCTCAGAGGACTGAATAAGATCTAAAGACCAGTTGACTGCTATAGGAGAGACACCGGATCAGGAGCTTATGGTGAGGACAGCCCTAAATGTTGTCTCAGAATATTGAGAAGTGTTTGTCTAGAGTATCCTGGGTAGAGGGACTCTCCTACCTTGGGACGAGATGTGTGAAGCTCTTCGCCAGAAAGAGATCAGACCGCAATCGAAGACAGGTAGCAGTAGAAAAGGGATCAAGGTCAAGCAAGAGGAGGAGGATGTGGCCCTGGCATCTGAGGGAAAGCAGGAGAAGTGGAAGAAGAAAGATCTCTCCAAGATCAAGTGCTTCCACTATGGGGAGATGGGTCATTATGCGACGCAGTGCCCAGGAAGAAGAATAAGGGAGAGTCTTCCAAGACTAAGGCAGCGCCAGCAAAGGTAGATAAGGAAGTTTTGACAAACGATGACTATGCCATGAGGCACACGCACCACTTGAGCGAAAGTGGGGAGACATCGAGTTGTAGTCAGGAGGACTACAAGCGATGATGGGCAAGATCCTTGAGGTACCCAACCTCTTGGATTAGACCTTCCTACAGGAGCCCCAATGAGGAATTGCAGGACTGGCTGGGTGGGTAGAGACGGATGCAAATGGAGCGGGAGAGAGAGCTACAGTGCCGGAGTCCCAAGACAGCACAGAGCTAGCAAGCTGCAGAAGTGCAAGAGGCATAGGAGTGTTGCACTAGTGTAGGAAGGCACAATGAGGTGTGCAACAGCGCGAGATGCAGGGAGTTGTTGCAGCAACACAGAGGTCAGAGAGAGTGAGCATTTGTCAACAACAGAGGGAGCTTCAACATCAGTGGGTGTCTCTAGACCAATAGGGAGGTCAGTTGGGAGATCAGTTACTTACTTTTCAGTAATTGAGTTGCAGTGCAAGAGTGGGTAGCACAATGCAGCTTGATGAGAGGAGGTGCAGTGCGGATGCAGTGCTAGGAGAAAGGCCCAGCAGCATCATGGATGCAGAGGGAGCTGTGATACAGATGCAGCAGCGGCAATGGCAGAACCATGGGCGGTAGTACAAGAGGCAGCAAGGCAGAGGATGTTGGGCAGGAAGGCCTAGTATCAGTACAGGTACCAATGCCAAATGATCAGAGTAATACTCATTGAGGAGTATTGCTAGAGCACAGTCCTCGCTAAGAGGGAGTGGTGATTTGGGGTAGCATCGGATGTGCTCTAGCCACGAAATTTGGTAGAGAGGTTGGGGCACATGAGATCTCCAATACCCAAAAAGGGTTTGGGCAGATTCTAAACAGATCAAGAGATATTAAAATAATCTAATATTTTAATGGAGTCCAATAAGTCTAAACTTAGGGAAACAAAATATTAATATGTATTAATATGAATCTGTGTTAGAATGGTCCAAAAGACATGGATCAAGCCAAATCTAATCTTAGCCATTGATTAGGGACTTAATCTCAGCCGTCGAATGTAAAAAGGAAAAGTATAAGAGGAGGCTTGAGGGTCACTTACGTATTTCGGAAACCATCTTTCTCACATGAGGTAATGCTTTATAGTTACGATGAGTGAACTTTTGGTGCCATACTTTATATTGATGATTACATATCATGAATCAATGCATAGATAGGTCTTTCATTGATTTTATAAATATCTTCAAATCTTGATCCCAAAGTGAAGGCATGTAATAATAATTATACATATTGACTTCATTATCTGCAATGATATAGGTATTAATCCATCTTTGATTGCTCCTGATCCGAATCGGATCCATGAACGACTGTCAAAGAACTTTGACTGTATCAGGACGAAACAAATCTCTAATGAAATCCAAAACAGCATCAAAAACACCCTGAACCAGTGGCCATGGCAGCCGACGTGGAACGACGAGGGCCTCGGTCAAACCGCGCTGACTGAGGCCCATGGAGACCGCGCAGGTGGCCAAAGTAGCCCCTGGGAGCCCCGGATCGGGAAAAGGAGGTGATTTTCGATGCGCAATGCGCATTGCTGGGCAAACAGGGCCAAAATGGAGGAGCCTTAAGCCCTTGGTCACGTTGGGAGCCAGAGGATCGCAGGCGGAGAAACAAAAAGTGCTAAAGTACAAAGGCGGGACCCGCGCCCTGGAAACCGGTGGTTTTGATCGGGGCGCCCTTGAACGATAAGAGGTTTTGGATAGGAGCGGAGCGATCCCATACACCGATCGACGTGTGGCGGCGGAGGAGAGAGAAAATCGTCGTTGATCGCGCGCTATCGGTCGAGCAAGTCAATCGCGCTCGACGTGCATATGACATCAGATCTTGAGGAGCCCAGATCGGACAGCTGCGATTGCGCCCGATAGAAAGAAGCAGAATTGACAGGGAATTAAGCCGCGATTTAAAGGGATTTGGAATCCGTTTGACCGCCACGGTGGAGAAAGAACGTATCCACGACATAACCGAAGAAACGAATCGACGAGTAGGCTAGCGCTATTCCGATGAGGACATGTGGCCACTTCCCGAGCGTTTATGCTGACGCCGAACAGGGAACTCCAAGCGCAACTGCAAAAGGAGAATCAACACAGGCGGGAGGGGAACCGAACATGCATAGGGATCGAATGGCTAAAGCCATGAACAGAGACAGTCGAACGAGGGTGGTTGATGGGGAACCCGAATTGAGGAGTCCGGGCGACCAAGAGAGACAGTGAACAGTGCACCCTGAGAGGAGGATTGAACACAGAGAACAGTAAAGCCAAGCAGAGGAGACAGAGGGCCGAGCTGACCACAGGCAGCATCGAGCACCAGAGAGCTTGAAGATTCAAGCCTTCCCATAGGGGAATCTATCCGGACTGAGCATCACATTTGGCTCTTTCCACTGTAGAACAGAACTGGTAGGAAGAAAAAGAGTCTGTGAACTCTGAGTGGCTTGGGAAATCCAAGAACCACCCTACCTAGCAAAATCTGCTTCAGGAGAACTCATATTGAGCCACTATATTGTAATCTCTCTGCTGAAAGACACAATAAAACAAGGCCACCACTGAAGTTGGATTGGAGACGTAGCCCTGGAGAATAGGGTGAACTCCTTATTAAAAACTGTTTGTGTCTTTGTGTTGCTTACTGTATTTCTCTGCTATCTTTCCATTTAAATGTCTGTGTATTGGCAATATGATCGATCCGTTGCTTGAATAACACAGAACACACACCAGCGCATGAGGTCACTCATAGGGTGATTATCAGATCAGTTCCAAAAGAGGTTAGTTTAGAAAACTATTATTTCATCTTTTGCAAAAGTCATAATTCTTACCTACAACCACTATTGTTAGTGAACTCTAATATCAAAATTACCAAAACCCATAAGAATATAACATTTCTCATATAATGTGAGAGAGTCAAAATCTCCCTATCTTTAGCATTCAATTTCTATCAATTATTCTTTTACAACCTTCTATGCATTATACTTCTTTTCAAGGCACCACTTTCTTACACATGCACAAACAAAAGTAAAACTACTATTTACTTTTGCATGCATCAGCAAGTACCAAAACCACAACTATTAAACACATGCAACACCTTAATTATTATCTACAAAATTACCATTATATCTTGGGTTCTTTGAAATCTTGGAAAAACAATAGGAGTAAAATTCAGTAGTAAAATTTAAGTAATAAGACTTCAACAGTGAAATTTCAGTAATAAAATTCAGCATTAAATTTCAGCAGCAAATAGCAAAAGATATTTCAGCAGAATGAGAGTTGCAAATGGAGCAAACAAATGGAGAAGACAACAAGATATATTTCAGCAGAAAGAGGGTTGGAAATGGAGCGGACAGCAAGATATATTACAGCAGAGAGAGATGGAAATGGAGCGGACAGCAAGAGATATTCCAGCAAAAAGAGCGTTGGAAATGGAGTAGACAGCACGAGATATTTCACTAGAAAAATGACTAAAACAACACTTGTTTTCTTGATCTTGTCTTCACCAAAGCTCTAATACCATGTTGAAATTCCGATGTTCTATGTTGTAACAATCACTTATTACAAAACTTTTTTATGCTGCAGTATTAGATAAACAATTGTAGATAGAACACAAATAAAATGCACAATAGAAGACAGCCAAGAATAAAATGAGACAGAATATTTAGATCCAATGACCAGGGCAAAACCCACAAGGAGAAAACCCAAACAAATTCTTCTTCTATAAGAAATCAATTGTTCAGCAAAGATACATTGTACACTGAGAGATCAAGAGAATGAATAAGTTCACCCAAATCTGAACAAGTTGTAGCATGAAAATCACTAGAATCAACCTTCCCTTCAACGGAATCAACACTGAAACACTGAAGCATTGAATCAACCTTGGTTCACTAAGTTCTGCTCTTAATTTCCAAGTCTCTCTCTCACAATCTTCTTCAACTCTCTCCAACTCTCTCTCAGGTTTCAATTATTCTTTCACAATGCACAAGTAGTGAGGGGAGAAAGAATGAGGCACATATATATAGGAGCAATGAATACATGCCATAAAAGAGGAGTAACCCGCATGCCAAGAGGAGTGTAACTCATGCCCATTTAGGAAATGTAACTCATGTCGTTAAAGAAGTACACGTGGCTTTGTAGCTTATGCTTTTAAGAGATAATGTGACATATGCATTAAAGAGTGCGTAAGAGGAATCTTTTATGACATGCTTTTATTGAGTGTAAGAGCATGTAAGAGAATATTTTATGACGAGCTTTAATGAGTGTAAGAGAGTGTAAATGCATTAATGAGAGTGTAAGAGGAATATGTCATGCCAACGAGTGTAAGAGAACATTCTTGAGAGTCATAATTGAGTGACATGAATTTTTTTTAATAATAATATAATAGTATCATAAGAATAATAATAAAAATAATATTCATGATTAAGTCGAAATTGAACTATTAGGATTGATTGATGATCAAAAGGGATTTTCCATCAACAATACTTGATTACCAATTAAAACAAGGTAATTTACTATTTTTGGAATGTCATACTTGAGACTTCTTATTTTTAGACTTTCTATTTTTTAGAATTTCTATTTTTAGAAATTTATCCCTAAGATGCCAAATTTTCAACAACTTACAGAAATCGATTAATTAAAGGGAATTAATTGAGAAAAGTGAGAATGCTCTAGAAACTCACAGGAATTGGGTTTAAGATGATCTTAGCCGTTGATGGGGATGTAATTATGTTCGTTGGTTCACCAACGAGAGATTATGAGAGTAGGATGATGGGGATGGAGATTCAACATCGAGTCAGTGGGTGATCTAGACAGATCGAATTTCCCAAAGAGCAGAGATTAAATCAGGAAGAGAATTTGAGCTAGAGATCAATAGCAGAGGCAGAGGAGCCGTAGCAAAGTGATCCGGTGGAGTTTTCTAATGCCACAAGATTTAGCTGAGAGAGGCCGAGTTATTCCACAAGAAGATGTGCAGGGGCTTGCCTAGAGCCTCAAAGAAGCAGTTCAATTTGGCTAAAGATAAGGTCAATTCAGGTGCCAAAGGCCAAGAAAATTTTCTAGAGGGTTGGAGAATCGCTTCCAAAGGCAGCGACAGGTAGGAAGTCTTGATCAGAGGCAGATCTGGGGAGTGCATGTGAGGCATTGTGCAGCATCTACGCAGAGACCTACACAGGGATCTTGGATGGTCAGTTCGAGTGGCCATATTGTTGCCGAATTGCTTGTGGAGAAGGGAACAATTATCTCGATAATTTTGCTAGTGATTAGACATGAGAAGATTACCAGTTTCGCATCTAGATTTGTACTCAGTATTTTTGTTGCTGAAGAATAATAATAAAACCTTGATCTTTTGCACCGGTTTTTCCGGGGACATTTATCCAAATATAATGGTGTCAACTTTACTGTCTGTATGCTCTATTTTCTCAATTCCAGTTTTTGTTTCTGCGGCATATTTAATTTTGGTGAAAATTGCAGTTGTGATTTTATTCATTGTTTGTCGTAGCAAAGAAATTTCACTTAATAATAATCAGTTAGAAGAATAATTTTCAGTTGCTGAAATACATTAAAAATTTCACGGAGTGTAAGTGCCTATGAGATTTCCCCTATAATAAATAACATGGGAGAAGAAAAAGGATTCTTAATGATCAGAAAGTATGCATTAAATTGAAACAACAAAATTGGACAAATTATAAAAAAAAACATTAAAAATGAATCCAAATAAGTACATCATACAGTATAAAATTACCAATGCTCTTCACTAGATTAGTACTAAAAGTTAATCTCCAAGCCTAGCTCTCTTCTTTCCTCTCTTAAAATAACTATAGAGAATTTTAAAGCATTTCTTTACTTGAGGTCCCATATATCAAGATTAGAAATTTTGAATTGTAACAATTCATAAATTATAAAGATATAAAAACAAAACAAGTTGAAAATGAAATTTCTAGCATGGAACTTACAACAAGAGCGGTTAGAATGCCATATAAGCCAACCAAAACCTGTCATATAAATGAAACAAAAGCAACAACATGTTATTATATTTGACATAAAATAATAATTTTGAATACAATCCAATCTCATCAATATTGAAAACAGTAGCACAGACAAAATCCAAAATGGTTGTGTGTGTAGCGAATAATATATACTAATATGTAGTCTATCATTGAAAACTACCCAAATGTTGCAAGCAACAATAAGGTCCAATAAGCTGGTGGTAGTTAACCATCTTTAACTATATAATAAAACAAGCTACTAAAACCTCATCTTGCAACAATAACTAATTCTCAAAGACCAAACTGTATGAGGAAACATACATTTCTATATGTGATAAAGTAGATGATAGAAAGCGAGTAAAATATACAATATCTACAACTACTTATGGTCTTATACTTGTTAAGGGATGAAATCAAGATAAATAGTTGTGACTCTTTACTTATAAAAGGATAATTAATTAGGTATATGGCAAGCCCTTGACCTCAAAATGTTGTATCCTCAAAGCACAGGGAGAGAAGAATCTTTATTTCTAAATGCCTCATTTTCCCATGAACCGTCAGCAACTAGTAAATTCATCCACATGCTGACTTATTTAGTTACCTGCTTGGATTACAAAGATTTTGTACATAATGATAAAAAAGGTTTCAAGCTCAAAGATGGGTTTACCTTCTTCATCAAGGATTTGTAACTATGTTTTTATTGGACAATGATTTCTCAATTTTTTTTTAAGCAAGATAGGTGGAATAAATCATGTACTCGAATTTCGTCAAGAATGTTTATATGCAGCTCTGTTTAATTTTCCCTGGATCTAGTAAGCTCTATAAAATGTATGTGCTAGTTTGTTGTCTCCTTTCATAAGGGATAGTTGTTAATAAAGTTGAAGGTGTACAAAGACCTAATTTCTTTCTTGAAACTCTAGTTTAAATAAATGATGATCAACGTATTGTTTAATTCAATTTTTTAGCATAGCTCAGCTATCATTTAATATATGTAGAATGTAGTGCCCTAGTTTGCATGCCCAAAATAGTAATGTGTGTGTATATGATGAATGGCCAAAACCCAAATGATGTAATAGGTAAAAATGCACATTTAATGATAATAAAAATATATATAACAGGCTGCAGAAGGATAAGGACAAAAGCATGGTGGGGCTAAGAAAGGAAAAAAGAGCACTTTCCATGAAGACACGTGGTTTCTTACTCACATGCAATTTTACCTATTCCTTATCCAGCCATGCATGGGGGGAGAGAGATAGAGAGTTCAAACATTTTCGGAGAAGAGGTCAAAGGTTTTTGGGGGAACTTGAATTAACAAAGTCCGAAATTTCAGGAGGCTTGGAGTAATATGGGTTCAAGTGACCAATTTATTCAAACTACCATTCCTGTTCGAATCTCCATGCTTTTGGATTTACAGACCAGTGACGAAATTCGAATTATCAAATTTGGGGGAGCTCAAATTGCCATCTTCTTGGCGAAATTTGAGAGAGTTACTCTTTGAGCTAAAACAACCATAGAACTACTATAATCAGGTTATGGAGAGCAGCAACCATGAATTGTTAGAAGGTTGTGACTGTATGTAATGGTAATCGTTGTCATTGAGGAATCTCACAACTATTGATAATCCCTGGAATCCCAACAGTGAGATTTCCTGGATAGCATGGGTTGGAGCCCTGGATGGAAAGGGGATAACATGAGGGACTACTGAGCAAAAAAGGGGATCCTATTCTTTAGATTGTGCAGGCTAATGGGGTGTTACAAATATAAATTATATAAAATAAAATGAATATAAATAATAAATAATCAAAATCATGATTATTTTAAATAGTCATTAGTTAAGTGAAAATGTCTAAAAGACATGCCCAATCATGAAATGACACCTTCCTAGGTATATAAGTAGGGCCTCATTGTAACATTCAACATCCTTGTACATTTCATATATAAATAAAATATTATTTACAAATACATTTGTGTATTTTACATTTAAAGTCAACAAGCTGTAGTTTTGTTGCTTCAGTGGTATCAGAGCCATGCAAACCTTTGGACGTTATCCACTGCACAATATGTCATTAAGTTTACATCCTTAATTCATTGAGCAGTTAAGTGA
Source organism: Pinus taeda (assembly GCA_000404065.3). Taxonomy (NCBI): domain Eukaryota; kingdom Viridiplantae; phylum Streptophyta; class Pinopsida; order Pinales; family Pinaceae; genus Pinus; species Pinus taeda. The sequence goes on along the minus strand of APFE031669874.1, from coordinate 56,492 downwards.
AATTCGAGAAGCGTATCAGCAATTAAAAAAACCATGTGCAGAATTTACAGCATGTCTAAAGGAAGAATACATTGACATGAAAGGAACTAACATTAAAGAATGTTCGAACCAAGGAAATGTTGTTGGACATGATCCTCAAGGTGACATAGATAAGGCTGTTGAAGAAGATGAAAAAACTGATTTTGCAAGCCAGGAAATCGTGGATTCTGATCTAGTTAAGTCAAATTCCAATACAGTTGATTTGCAGCAGACAAGAGAGGATGGAGAACAAAATTACAAGGATCTTAATGAACCTGGGATTGATCAAGAGACTCCTGAAACTAACAGCAATGCTGATACCAAATCTTGTGAACTTGATGATGCCCCTAAGGAAGTTAGAGCATGTGAAACTAATTCTATCGAAGATGGGCACATTACATTACCTTGAATTCGCTTCATCTAGCAGCAGATAGGACTAATAGTGCTGTTGGCAAACTAGAACAAGGTCAGATTAGTGTTGATTTGTTTGGAATTACCACCTCAATTGACAGTAACATTACGAATTCAGGTTTAAAATTGGAGCTGGCTAGTGTGGAATTGGGTGTATATGATGCATCAGAGAAACATGAGGATTATGAATTTTCAAAGAATCCAAAAGAGCTTACTGCACTTTTTGAGCACATATCTTGCTCTGAAGAATTTAAGAAAGACTATGAAGATCAGAAGGCAAGAGCTGCAGAGAATAGTATTAAGGATCTATTAGATATACCAGCATCAAAATTGGAGTTAATGTGCAGTTCGATAAGAGTTCTTGCATTGGGGAACTTGATAAAATTACAGGAAAAATGTAATGAAACATTTTAAAAGTTGGTTTTTCTACAAGTTGCAGTTCCCCATCTTCCCTTTGATGTGTCCCAGTCAAAGGAATTGAAATATTTGAAGTATAAACCAAGGGATTTGAATTTCCATGAGATTCCCTCGAGTGTTAGCTGCATGGATTTTGATGGTCGAAGGTCAAGTTCTCATGCCTTTGAAATCTCTTCCGGTCATCTTCAGCATCTCGGGAATTCGCAGATACTTAGATTGATCCTCTTTGTAGTGTTGAAAAAATTTCCTGAAGATGATCTAGTAAGTGGTTTGCAAGAACTCACACTTTCATATTGCAGATCTGTAGAGGAATTACCAGCGTCAATTTCAAAGCTTCAATCTTTAAGAGTAATCAGAATGCAGTACTGTTCAAGTATAATGCAATTGCCTGAAGATTTTGGATCGTTGAGTTCTTTGCAAAAATTCAATTTTCAAGGTTGCAAGAATCTAAAAGTACTTCCTAGTAATTTTGAGAAACTCACGACATTGAAAATATTGGATCTATCCTATTGCGAAAGGCTAGATCTCCCTTGTGGCTTAGGAAACTTAACAACACTTGCTGAATTAGATTTGAAGGGATGCAGCCAAATAAGAACTATTTGAGAAAGCATTGGACAGCTAAAGTCGTTGGCCTTGTCAGTTTATATGTCAGGTTGTTCCAGTTTAAAAGAACTACCTAATGGGTTCCGCAACCTCTCCTTTATCAGAGATCTTTCATTGGCCAGGTGTAGCAATTTAGAGAAGCTTCCTGACATATTTGGGGAACTAGTAAATTTAAGAAGGCTGGGTTTAAGGGAGTGCAAAAACCTTGAAGATTTGTGTAACGACTTCCACTGCCTCGACTTGTTGGAAATTCTAGACTTGGGTTGGTGCCTCCGTGAATGCTTTCACTGTCTTGCCTCATTGCAAGTATTACATCTAGTTGACTGCCCCTTGTTGGACAGAAAAGAGATGAACAAGGTGGTGAAGATAAAAACATTATAGGTGGTTGACATCCAGGAAAGCAAAAGGTTGGTGAAGAGATGGGGAGAAATTCAAAGATAAGGCAATCCATTATGGTCTTTTACAGTGTTGACAGGATAGGAATTGTCCAAGGACCGGAAGGCGACTCTAGAAAAGTTGTTATCAGAAATCGACAGCCTTCTCAATAATGGAGAAGGAGAGCCATTCCATCTATTAGACCATCTTTGTGCAGACTCCCTCTTTCTTGTCATCTTTGATTGCCATGACGATTATGATTATGATTTCCCATGGCCTTTATTTGAAGAAATGATAGATGAAATACAAACAAAATTTGAAATAATTTATATAGGCGACCATTTTAATGAGTTGCCATGGAAAGTCAAGGGTAAAATTGTGGGCCATAGGGAGCAGGACTTTCGCACTACTAATGTGTTCCCGAAACTATACTCTATGTCAGATGTTGCAGATCAACAGTGGCAAGGAGTAGATGTTGCAGATCAAGATGGAAACGCTTATTGTGAGATCAGAACGAAGATAGCAGGAGATAAGAAGGGTATTGATTATCATCTGTGGAGAAGTCCCATCATTATATTGTCATACAGAAGTCTATGTTTGACCTTACTGACATCCCCCATCTGGACCACTACGGAGAAGCAAAGCCCGAAATCTCTAGCCATGGCAATAGATAGGTCAAATACCCAGACTGTGGCAACCGTGGAGAAGTGGAAAAAGGCTTTTGACAAGGTTTTTGGGGCCATAGTTGATATTCAAATCACTGTCACTCAGACTTTTTCTATAGAAGTTGTAGGAAGTGGCAATGCCACCAGCTTCATTGTAGATAAAAAGACAGCATTATTCTCACCAACAGGCATGTCATCCACCCTGGCCCTATTGTTGCCCAGGCTACGTTCCTCAATGGCAAGGATATTCTAGTCTATCCTCTTTATCGTGATCTTGTTCATGATTTTGGGTTTTTTCATTTTGATCTAGCAACACTTCAGTGTATTAAATGTGAGGAAATCCCTCTTGCACCCAAAGTTGTCGTTGTTGGATTGGAGATTCAGGTGGTGGGAAATGATAGTTGCGAGAAGCTTTTAGTGATACCGGGGACCCTGGACCAATTGGATATAAACGCCCCGCCTATCAAAACGATGGATACAATGACTTCAATACCTTTTATATGCAGGGGATTTCAAGGATAAAAGCAGGGTTGAGTGGCTCACCCATAATTGATTGTGATGGTAAAGCAGTTGGACTAAATATAGTTGGTGGACGAAATGATGGCCACACAAGTGAAAGTTGTGTCGTACTCTTCCTTCCACTGGATCGAGTGGTAAGGGCATTGACAATTATATAGAACTGCAAGGATAGTAGGGCAGACCATATTCCTCGAGGAACGCTTCATATGACCCTTGTTCACATAGGACCACGATTGATTTCGCTTGACTTGATAGAAGAAATGGAAGTGAGTTACATGAGTTCAAAGAGGGATCGAGATGAGCTGGGAAGATTGGTGAGAGCGAGAACAATAAGAGGTGAGCAACTACAATTGACAGAGTGGGGGAGGGAAACTTGAAGACAACTAGGGCTCAGAACGTCTGCCATAGTCGACTACCTCCAATTTATCATTGAAAGTTTCATGAGGTTCGTTGTCAAGATGTGGAGATTTAGCGGAATTAATTTTATGAGTGAATGTATAGTAAAGGACACAACTGTACGGACGTGTACGATGAACCTTGGGAAACAAAAATATGTATATATAAATACATCAAAACCAAATAACTTTTATAATTGACATAACTTTATAAATCTATTATTAAGTAACTTTATTAAAATTATAAAGTTACTTATAATTAAAAAATTATAAAGTGATTTCAATTAATTAAATAAAATTAATATATAATAAAAAAAAAATTTGTACGCTGGGGCAGGACTCTCCGATTTACATGTCCATTAAGTATCCCTCAACGGGGGAAGGGTTGCCAAGATTTGAACCCAAGCTTCCGGTTCGGTGAGACTTCATTTCCACGGCCATTGCCGCTTGAGCTACCCCATGTGGACTTAAATTAATATATTAATAAATAATTTAAATTATATATTTTAAAAAAAGGTAAAAAAAAAAGGAATAAACCCAAAATTCCAAGGGAGTATCATTGACGAATTATAAATGTCCCAATGATTGACGAATTATACATGTCAAGATGACAAACACAACGTGAAGGAAATTGTCAATATTAAAGCTTTAAAGGCAAAGCTTTTTGAAGAAAGGGACAATGTTACGAATATAAATTATATAAAATAAAATGAATATATATATAAATATATATAACAAATAACCAAAATAATGATTATTTTAAATAGTCATTAGTTAAGTGAAAAGGCGTGTCTAAAAGACATGCCCAATCATGAAATGACACCTACCTAGGTATATAAGCAGGGTCTCATTATAACATTCAACATCCTTGTACATTTCATATATAAAAAAATATATTATTTACAAATGCATTTGTGTATTTTCCACTTAAAGTCAACAAGCTACAGTTTTCTTGCTTCATAGGGAAAGATGGTGGTGGATTTGGATTGTTGTAGGTGTTAATATTGATTGCGAACCTAGAAATTGGGCTATGAGAAAATAATTAGATCCAGGCATAGGTACCTGGTAGATTCATAGCCTTAGCTCAGGAGTGGCCTCTATTGCAGAGAGAATTGTGCAGTGGGGAGCCCATAGTTGGCTGGAACATTCTTCTCCTACAGCCACTTGATGAACAATCTTGAGACATATAAGTGTTCATGAATGTACCTATGAATTGTGTTGAATTAATGTTGTTTATTTCATGGATCTCATTACTTTCTAGTTTGTTCATTATTTGTTGCATGTGTAAGCCAGCAAATATAATTTATGGTACCATTGTGACTGAATGATTAATTATTCTTGCATCAATTTGCATTGACATGCTTGAGTGGTTTAAATAATTAATAGCGGGGCAATGAAGAAAAGTATCAAAGAAACAAATTTGGAGTGAAATTGGTGGTTTCAAGAAGTACCCAGTATCCTTAAAGTGCACGTAGGGTATCTAGTACATTAGAATATGGTATTAAAGCTAATGACTATAGCACTGGCGTTGTATGGGCCAGAAGCCAGCCTATATATGAATAAATTGCAGTTTGCTTGCGAAGTGTTTGACAAAAAACCTTAAGAAAAGTACTTGCGGAAGTATTCTTGAAGATGGAAATTGTTGGAATGATGACTCAAATTCCAAAACTAGATTCTTGTTAGAGCACACAAAGGCACAATCTGTCTAATTTCAAAATTGTAGAGTTATGATCCATGCCAAATTGAATAGAAATGCAGTTGGCAGGATCTGAGTTTGGCTAAATGTCAAGAGGAGAAATGTTAACTTTAGGTATGTTCTATGCTTAGAGCAATTTATTTCAATTTTCACAGTTAGCTTAATATCTTTTCCAGATTAGCAATCCCATCAACATAAGTAAATTGCAGATGGAACATAAACATAAATCGCAGAAGACAAGTGCTACTTTTAGGTATGTTCTATGCTAGAGCAATTTATTTCAATTTCTTTTCCACATTAGCAATCACATCAGCATAAAATAAACTGCAGATAGAACATTAATATAAATCGCAGAAGACAAGCCAAGACAAGAGGACACAAGATCTGGTGCTAGCCAGGGACAAACCCCACAATGTGGGGAAACCCTTGATCAATTCTTCTTTTATGTTCTTCAAAGTTCAGCAGAGAAAGTGAGAGAGATAGTACGTTTACAATAGAAGTCAATCACTTTGACTTTTGATATCGGCATGAGGTCAGTTGAAGACATATTTGCTTCAACTGATTCTCTAAGTTGACTTGTTCACCTATTATAGTGTTTCATCTCGTCTATTTGTTGCACATTACCATGTGACACCTTGCTGTACTGTCACATGTGTTGAACCTTGATGACTGAGCTGCTCTCATCTTCATGCTGCATCTTCCATGGTCTTATTCATCATCAAGCTGCCCATGCTCATGATCTCATTCATCATTATGCTACCCATGCTCATATCATCATGCATCATTATGCTGCCCATGCTCATATCATCATGCTGCTTATTATCTTGCCCATGATCTCATACATCATGCTGCCTTCCTTCGGAGACAAATGCTCCGGCTGTTTCGGCAGTTCCCAGTAATTTCGGTTTTTACGGCAATTCCGGCTTTTCCGGCAATTCTGGCATTTCCGGCTTTTCCGGATTTTCCGACAGTTCCATCTTTTCCGGTTGTTCCTTAGGATCTCTCCTCCTACTAAAACCCAAAGACAAGTTGAGAGAGAAAGAGATCCAAGTGTGTGTAGAAATGACTTGAAGTCCTCTTCTATTTATACTAAAACATAGAGTTGAATAGACATGATTGTTAGGTTTCTGAGCCTACATAAGTTGCTCGCTGACTTAACAATTTGTCCATAACATATATAAATTCATAACTTCATAAATACTTATCGGAATCAAATGATCTTTAGATCAATCCTACACCTCTCAATGAGAGGGATCCAATAAAAATATCAGCTGCCATAAATAATATGACCCACATGGAGTATGGCCCTAGTTGCCAATTTTAACACTCCCTCTCAACTAGGGAGAACTCCATCTGCTGATTGATATGTCCAATTGTACTATCTCTGCCATCAGTGCCCTGCACTACTCTGTTCAGCTCTGCTCAGCTCTGTTGGCTTTGCCCAGCTCTGTTGGCTTTGCCCAGCTCTGCTGTCTCTACTTTGCTTTGTTGGCTCTGCTCTACTCTGCTCAGCTATGTTGGCTCTGTTGGCTCTGCTCTGCTCTGCTCAGCTCTGCTGGCTCTGCTAGCTCTGCTCAGCTCTGTTGGCTCTACTCTGCCCTGCTCGGCTCTGCTGGCTCTACTCTGCTCAACTCTGTTGGCTCTGCTCTGCTGGCTCTGCTCAGCTTCGCTGGCTCTACCCTGCTCTGCTCAACTTAGCTCTGCTGAACCATGAAGAAAAAGAATTGATCAAGAATGTGTCATACCATTCTCCACTGATCCGAAGTCAGTCTCAGAGTGTGTGCCACTAGTCCCAGACCAGTCCTCAACCGGCCCGAAGTCAGTGTCATAGTAGGTACAACTCCTACCACTGGTCCCAGACCAATACTCTGCTGACTCGAAGTCAATCTCAGAGTACGTACCACTGTTCCTAGACCAGTCCTCAACCGACTTGAAGTCAGTGTCATAGTGGGTAAAACTCCTACCACTAGTCCCAGACCAGTATCATTGATCCCAAATCAATGAAGGTCATCCTAGCATAGGGAGTACGGTAGATACAGCAATGCGCCCATCGGTACTACTATGGTCCCTATCCTCATTTCCCTTCTCATTGATCAGATGAGAGGTACTTCCCATGAGTCCCAGACTGCATGGGTAGGATGCCTCGATAGGAGAACTTAATCAATCCTGTCCTCACAGGAGAACTAATCATCCTGCTACACAATCGCCATGGAGAACACATCATCTAGGCCTCACAGGAGAACTAATCATCCTATTACACAATTGTCATGGAGAACACATCATCCAGACCTCACAGGAGAACTAATCATCCGGCTACACAATCATCATGGAGAACACATCATCCAGACCTCACAGGAGAACTAATCATCTGGCTACACAATCGTCATGGAAAACACATCATCCAGACCTCACAAGAGAATTAATCATCCTGCTACACAATCGTCATGGAGAACACATCATCCAGACCTCACAGGAGAACTAATCATCCTGCTACACAAGAGAGCGAATCATCCTGTCCCACAAGAGAGATAATCATCTTGTCCCACAAGAGAGCGAATCATCTTGTTCACAAGAGAGCAAATCATCATGTCCACAGGAGAGCAAATCATTCTGTCCCACAAGAGAGCGAATCATCTTGTCCCACAAGAGAGTGAATCATCTTGTTCATAGGAGAGCGAATCATCCTGTCCACAGGAGAGTGAATCATCCTATCCCACAAGAGAGCGAATCATCTTGTCCCAATGCGCACCACCAGGGGAGGGTGAGTCACCCTATGGTCGTATGTTGCTCTAGTAAGAACCGCAAGCCTCCAGAGCTCCCAGAGCTCAATGTATGCAACATGCAGGACCTTTTTACAAGGGTCTCTCGAAGACTCCAAGTTGTTCGGGAAAATCACAAATTTCATCTTTCCCCGGGGCTCTGACAAAGTGTATGACCTGTACATCATCTTAGTGCGATGGAGCCTCCTTGCTCATCGACTTACCATATCCCAGATAAGGCAGTATCTGATGTCTATCTGCTGGAGCAATCATTGAATATGGGATTCCTCAATAATCGAATGCCACCTCTGGTTGTCATAGAGAATCACAGTGGTATTCATCATGTGTACTCACTGAAGAGTTTCCAGTTCCACAACCAGGCAACATCATACGAGGTCATACTCGTAGTTATGTATCCGGCCTCGGCAGTACTTATGACAACCGATTTCTACTTCCTGCTCATCCATGATATCGAAGCAGAATCCAAAGAGAACTAGCACTGAGAAGTGCTCTAATGATCCTCCACACTACCTGCCCAGTCAACATTCGAATAATCATGCAGTTTTCATATTTCCGGCAGTGTATCTCAATCCATGAGAGATTGTGCCCCGAAGATATCTCAAAGAATTCTTGGCACCAATCTAGTGAGGCTCAACCAAATATGAGCTCACCATGCAAACTGCAAAACATATGTCTGGACAGAAGTTCACCAAGAACATCAACGTGATTGAGTTTATGAAACTCAAAGGCATTTCCCAAATCTAGTCCGACATCACTACCATATAACTTCTGAAAGTTAATATCCTCGAGGTATTCATGGGCTTGCAGTTTATCATTCCACATTCAGAATCCAACTCCTTCTTACTTTTGCAAATGAGAGGGTAGGTCGTCCTTATGAGGTGCCAATATGAGAGGTCTATCATCCACAACCTTCGGGTAATGGTTTGGATCGGTTTCACTCCTAATGAATCTCAGCTTCATCAAACAGCTATCAATCCTCTCATACTACGCCCGGGGTGTTTTGCTTCAAGCCATAGAGGGCTTTCTTCCACCTGTATACATGAGATTCCCGTTCATGAATCTCAAACTCCACAGGATGTTCCAAACCTGTGGACCTGCTACATGAGGGGAATGGTCCCCTTGTGATATTTTCCTCTGGTACATCTCAGACATGTACCTTCATGCTCTTTTTTGAATTCAGGCATCCTGGTCACCATCTGACTCACAGACCTCCGGTGCTGAGTCAATGGACATGGTCCCCAATGGACTTGATACAACCCTGAACTCTAAAACATCTTTGAAAAATCTATTTTCAAACACGTACCTTTCCATTGATGAGTGCCACCCTAAAACCTTAAACTTCCAATTTCGAGATGGACGCCAAGTTCTTCTTGCGATCAGGTACATAAAAGAGATTCTGGGGTTCCTTGCTTTCTTTGAAGAGTCGACCATTTTCTTGATGACCTGCATTACTTATCATTCCTCTGATCATTGAAGATGTCCCTAGAATGATTGTTATCTTCATCAAGAGATGTGTCTCTGTTATTCGGACACTCCTTTGCATGATGGCTGAACTTATTGCAACCAAGGCATCTGCCTTTCCTTCCACCCTTAGATCTAAACTTCCCAATGAAGTGATCTTCCGTTGTGCCATTCTGATAATATTCTCTGCTTCCACTTCACCCTTAGCGAACTTAGAAGAGAGATGTGGAACCCATTGATCCTTTTGTCTTGTCCCTATTGTCTTTGGTGATTTCTCTTTCACTCTTGCTTGGGCATTGTCTTCACCTCACCTTTGATACCATGTTAATTTTAGGTATGTTCTATGCTAGAGCAATTTATTTCAATTTCTTTTCCACATTAGCAATCACATCAGCATAAAGTAAACTACAAATAGAACATAAATATAAATCGCAGAAGACAAGCCAAGACAAGAGGACACAAGATGTGGCGCTAGCCAGGGACAAACCCCACCCATTGTGGGGAAACGGAAAAACCCTTTTTTCCCTTCTTCCTTTTTTTCTTCAAAATCAGAGGAGAGAAAGTGAGCGAGATAGTACATTTACAATAGAGTCAATCACTTTGACTTTGATATCGGCATGAGATTAGTTGAGGACATATTGCTTCAACTGATTCTCTAAGGTGACTCGTTCACCTATCATAGTGTTTGCATCTCGTCTTTTGCTGGCACATTACCGTGTACACTTGCTGTACTGTCACATGTGTTGAATCTTGATGACTGAGCTGGTCTCATCTTCATGCTGCTCATATGCTTGCATCTTCCATGGTCTTATTCATCATCAAGCTACCCATGCTCATGATCTCATTCATCATTATGTTGCCCATGCTCATATCATCATGCATCATTATGTTGCCCATGCTCATATCATCATGCTACTTATTATGCTGCCCATGATCTCATACATCATGATGCCTTCCTTCCGAGACAGATGCTCCGGCTGTTTTGGCAGTTCCCGGTAGTTCTGGCTTTTCCGGCAGTTTCGGCTTTCTGACAGTTCCGACAGTTCCGGCTTTTTCAGTCTTTCCAGCTTCTCCGGCATTTCTGGCTTTTTTGGCAGTTCGGCTTTTCCGGCAGTTCCGACTTTTCCGGCAATTCCGGCTTTTCCGGCAGTTCCGGCTTTTCCGACTTTTCCTTAAGATCTCTCCTCCTACTAAAACCCAAAGACAAGTAGAGAGAGGAAGAGATCCAAGTGTGTGTAGAAATGACTTGAAGTCCTCTTCTATTTATACTGAAACGTAGAGGTTGAATAAACATGACTGTTGGGCTTCTGAGCCTACATAAGTTGTTGGCCGACTTAATAATTTGTCCATAACATAAATAAATTCATAACTTCATAAATACTTATCGGAATCGGATGATGTTTAGATCAATCCTACACCTCCCAATGAGAGGGATCCAATAAAAATATTAGCTGCCATAAATAATATGACCCACATGGATTTTGGCCCTAGTTTCCAATTTTAACAACAAGCCAAGACAAGAGGACACAAGATGTGGCGCTAGCCAGGGACAAACTCCAATGTGGGGAAACCCTTGATCGATTCTTCTTATATGTTCTTCAATAGTTCAGTAGAGAGAGAGAGAGAGAGAGAGAGAGAGATAGTACATTTACAATAGAAGACAACACTTTGACTTATAATAGCATAGGTCATCTCTAAGAAGATGATACATGAGGTAGTCGAACTCAGTTGAAGACGCGCTGCGTCAACTGATTCTCCAAGGTGACTCCATCACCTATCATAGTGTTGCAACTCGTCATCATGTTGCCCCTCACTATGCTGCATCGTGCTGCACCCATCATCACTATGTTGGACCTCATTACCATGCTACACACATCATACTGTTGCACCTTTCGATACTGCAACATCTTGATGTACCTTATCATCTTGTTGCACTTACCAGTGCTGTCTCACCCTGTACCTCAGTGTGCCCATCATGTTGCATCTCATTGTATCACAACATGCTACACTTCACATTGTCATGATGCCCATCATTGTGCTGTACCATTTCACATCATGCTGCCCCTTATCACAATGTTGTCACAGTCATACTATTGCACCATGATTGCTTGTTGTCCCATGCAGGCACCATGTCCTTAATGTCCCATCTACCATGCTCCACCATGATTGCTTGTTGTCCCATGCAGGCACCATGTCCTTAATGTCCCATCTACCATGCTCCACCATGATTGCATTTGTTGCACCTTGTTGTTGTTGTTGTCTCATTGCGCCATCATTGCACCATGCCATTATACTACTAGCATTGTTGTCCCACTGTTAGTGACATTGCTATTCCATGTTTGCCATACTACTGCCATACTATTCCATGTATTATGGGCAGCCTTTATCATCAACAGTCTTCACACTTTGGCATGATTCTCTAACCCTGTTTGTTAGTGCACGTCGATGTTGTCCCATCATTGTTACTATCCCATCATGTTGTTGTCCCATTGTTGTTGTTGTCGCATTGTGTTGTTGTCCCATTGTTGTTGCTATGACTGCACCCAACACACAACAAAACTATCCCTCTAGCGGCCAGCCTTCAAGAGGCTCCTCCCATGCCACGTTATCCTCAACACAGCCATGGAATAACTCCAACAGCTTGCTATGGCGTGCGGCCTAGCTTGCTATAGCTTTCAACCTCCTCAACATGCCCAAACAACCACTCAAATTCCAACGTTTAGCTTCCTTCTACTTGGCCTAGTAGCCTGGCCTCTCGACCCTAGACTTGGCCCTCCATCCATCAATTCAGTCACTTGAAGTGCCCTGTGGCTAGCGCATCATGGACCTGCAACTAGGGCATCATATGACTACGGCTAGGTAGGCTTCAAGGCTGCGGCTAGGGCAGCTTGTTTAGCGTCCTCCATAGCTGCGTTAATATTCCTTCCATTATTGTGAGGACATCTCCTTTAGGTCAGCGTATAGGTCCCTTTCATAATTCTGGTTTGATCTCCTATTAGGGAAACGTAGAGAAGTAGTGATCTTCTCTCCAGGACTACGGCTAAGGTAACCTCCTTTCCTCCTGCGTTTAGGGCTTCCTCTCTAGATTTCTCTTGCCACTAAAACCCAGAACAAGTGGAGAGAAATCAAGAGTGAAGTGTGTGTGAAATGACCCTCGAGTCACCTCCTTTTATACTAAAACGTTGAGCATACATGGGGGTTATTTGGTTGTTGGCCAACCTTGACGATTTGTCCAATAACACAAATAAATTCATATCTCCATGAATACTTATCGGAATCGAATGATCTTTAGATCAATCCTACACCTCTCAATGAGAGGAGTCCAAGAAAAATATCAGCTGTCATAAATAAGATAACCCACATGGAGTTTGGCCCTAGTTTCCAATTTTAACACTCCCTCTCAACTAGGGAGAACTCTGTTTGTCGATTCATCTGCCAGACTGTACTATCTCTGCCATCAATTCCCTGCACTGCTCTACTCTATTGAACCATGAAGGAGAAAAATTGATCGAGAATGTCTGATACCATTCTCTACTAACTCAAAGTCAGTTCCATATGAAGACAGTGTGTCATACCACTCTTACTGATCCTAGATCAATTCCAAAAGAGAGTGAGTTATGTCACTCTTATGACCCGAAGTCAGTTTCATTGATCCAAGATCAATATCACAAGAGAGTGTCTCAAACCACTCATACTGATCCCAAATCAATGGAGGTCATCCTAGCATAGGCAGTACGGTAGATACAATGATGCGTCTATCGACAGTACTACTATGGTCCCTAACCCCATTTCCCTACTCATTGGCCAGATGAGAGGTACTTTCCATGAGTCCCAGACTACATGGGTAGGATGCCTCGACAGGAGAACCACTCATCTTGTCCATAATTCGCCACGAGGTATCACAGGGGAAGGCTAAACCATTCACCCTGTACACAGCGAACCATTAGGGGAGGGTGAGTCGCCCTATGGTCGCTTGTTGCTCCAAGAAGTACCCCAAGCCCCCCGGAGTTCCCAGAGCTCAATGCATGCATCATGCAGGACCCTCATAGGAGGGTCTCTCAACGACTCCAAGTCGTTTGGGAAAGTAACAAATTTGGCCTTTCCTCGAGGCTTCGGCAGAATGTCTGCGACCTGTACATCAGTCTCAATGCGATGGAGCCTTCTCGCTCATCGATGTACCATATCCCAAATAAGTTAGTATCTGATGTCTATATGTTGGAGTCTTCATAGAATATGGGATTCTTCAACAACCGAATCCCCCCTGGTTGACACAAAAGATCACGGTGGTATCCATCATGTGTACAAACAGCTCACTGAAGAGCTTCCACAACTAGGAAGCTTCACACGAGATCATACTCGTAGCTATGTCGTCAGTCTCAGCGGTGCTCAAAGCAACCGTCTTGTGCTTCCTGCTCATCCAGGATATCGAAGAAGAACCCAAAGAGAACCAGCACTCAAAAGTGCTTTTGTGATCCTCCACGCTGCCTACAAAGTTGGCATTTGAATAATCATGTAGCTTCACATTTCCGACATTGTGTCTTAATCCATGAGAGTTGTGCCCTGAAGATATCTCAAAAGATGTTGGGCACTAATCTAGTGAGGCTCAACCATATATGAGCTCAACATGCTAATTGCAAAACATATATCCAGACGGAATTTCACCAAGAACATCAATGCTAGAATGAGTTTATGAAACTCGGAGGCATTTCCCAACTCAGGTCCGGTATCCCTACCACATAACTTCTGAAAGTTAAGCTCCATTGAGGTAGTCATGGGCTTGTAGTTCACCATTCCAAATCCGGAATCCAACTCCCGCTTACTTCTGCAAATGAGAGGGTTTGCACTTGTTAGAAAGAGGTCGTCCTCAGAAGGTGCTAGTATGAGAGGTCTATCATCCACAACCTTCAACCAATGGTTTGGATCGGCTTCACTCCTAGTGAATCCAGCTTCATCAGACAGCTATCAATCCTCTCATATAAACCCGAGAGTTTTTCTTCAAGACATAGAGGGATTTCTTCCACCTGCATACATGAGATTCCCAATCATGAATCTCAAACCCCTCGGGTTGTTCCAAACCTGTGGACCTGCTACATGAGGGGAATGTTCCCCTTGTAAGATTTTCCTTCAGTACATCTCAGACATGTACCTTCATGCTCTTTTTGAATTCAGGCATCCCTGTCACCATCTGACTCACATCGGGTATGGCCCCATAAAGTAGACCTCCGATCCTATAGATGAGTGTGTCAACTGACATGGTCCCCAATGGACTTGTTGCAACTTGATACAAATTGCCAACCCTGAACCCATAAGTAAAAGCATCTTTGAAATTTTCATTTTTAAACATGTATCTTTCCATCGATGAATGCCACTCTGAAACCTTTGACTTCCATTGTCAAAATGGACACCAGGTTCTTCTTGCGATCAAGTACATAAATAGATTCTCGTAAATGAATCGAGTTACCCTCATTCAATTGAGGGGTAATATTCCCTACACCCTTTCCGGGACAGGTGGCATCGACTCCAAGTATAATCCCACAATTGTTTCCATCTCTACCAAATTAGAGAGAGCACCCTTCTATCTGATGAAGTGCCTTGAAGCACTACAATCAATAAGCCAGATTCCCAAAGAGACTGAAGGAGAGGGCCAATACAAGATAACGCTTCTTTATTATATCAAAAATAACATTTGATTCTTCATACCTGGGGTTCCTTGTTTTCTTGAAGAGTCGGTCCTTTCCTTGATGACTTGCATTACCTGCCATTCCTCTAATCATTGAAGATGTCCCTGGAATGATTGTTATCATCGTCAAGTGATGTGTCCCTACCATTTAAACACTCCTTAGCATAATGGCCGAACTTATTACAAACAAGGCATCTGCCTTTCCTTCCACCCTTAGATCCAGACTTCCCATGGAAGTGATCTTTAGGTAGGTCATCAGAAGCTTCCACTGCACCATTCTGATAATATTCTCTGCTTCAACTTCACCCTTGGTGAATTTGAAGAAATATGAGGAATCCATTGAGCCTTTTGTCCTTTCCCAACTATCTTCGGTGATTGCTCTTTCACTCTTGCTTGGGCTTTGTTTGCACCTCATCTTTGATACCATGTTAATTTTAGGTATGTTCTATGTTTAGAGCAATTTATTTCAATTTTCACAGTTAGCTCAATATCTTTTCCAAATTAGCAGTCACATCAGCATAAGTAAATTGCAAATAGAAAATAAACATAAATCGCAGAAGACAAGCCAAGACAAGAGGACAAAAGATGTGGCAATAGCCAGCGACAAACCCCAATGTGAGGAAACCCTTGATCAATTCTTCTTATATGTTCTTCAATAGTTCAACAGAGAGAAAGAGAGAGATATAGTACATTTACAACAAAAGTCAACACTTTGACTTATAATAGCATAGATCATCTCTAAGAAGATGATACATGAGGTAGTTGAACTCAGTTAAAGACGTGTCGCTTCAACTAATTCTCCAAGGTGACTCCATCACTTATCATAGTGTTGCACCTCATCATCATGTTACACCTCACTGTGCTGCATCGTACTGTACCCATCATCACTATGTTGGACCTCATTACCATGTTGCACACATCATACTGCTGCACCTTATGTTGCACCTTCCGATATTGCAACATCATGTTGTACCTTATCATCTTGCTACACTTACCAGTGCCGCCTCATCCTGTACCTCACTGTGCTCATCATGTTGCATCTCATTGTATCACAACATGCTACACTTCACATTGTCATGATGCCCATCATTATGCTGTAGCATTTCACATCATGCTACCCCTTATCACAATGTTGTCACAACTCATAATGTTGCACCATGATTACTTGTTGTCCCATGCAGGCACCATGTCCTTGTTGTCCCATCTACCATGCTCCACCATGATTGCATTTGCTGCACCTTATTGTTTTGTCCCGGTGTGCCATCATTGCACCATGCCATTATACTACTAGCACTGTTGTCCCACTGTAAGTGACATTGTTATTCCATGTTTGCCATATTGCTATCATACTATTCCATGTATTCTGGCCAGCCTTTCTCATTAACAGTTTTCACACTTTGGCATGATGCTCCAACCTTGTTTGTTAGTGCACATTGTTGCTGTCCCATCATTGTTGCTATCCCATCATGTTGTTGTCCCATTATTGTTGTTGCCCATTCCGTTGTTGTCCCATTGTTGCTGTTGTGACTGCACCCAACACACAGCAAGACTAGCCCGCTAGCAGCCAGCCTTGAAGAGGCTCCTCCCATGCCATGTTATCCTCAACGCAACCATGGAATAACTCCAACAACTTGCTATGGCCTGCAGCCTAGCTTGTTGTAGCTTTCAGCCTCCTCAACGTGCCCAAACAGCCACTCAAATTCTAGCGTTTAGCTTCCCTCTACTCGGCCTAGTAGCCTGCCCTAGACTTGGCCCTCCATCCATCAATTTGGTCACTTGAAATGGCCTGCAGCTAGGGCATCATGGACTTGCAGCTGGGGCATCAAATGACTGTGCCTAGGGCAGCTTGTTTAGCATCCTCCATAGCTGCGTTAATACTCCTTCCATGACTGTGTTAAAGGTAAGGACATCTCCTTTAGGTCAGCGTATAGGTCCCTTTCATAACTCTGGTTTGATCTCCTATTAGGGCAACGTAGAGAAGCAGTGATCTTCTCTCTAGGACTGCAGCAAGGGCAACTAGATTAGCCTCCTTTCCTCCTGCGTTTAGGGCTTCCTCTCTAGATTTCTCTTGCCACTAAAACCCAAAACAAGTGGAGAGAAATCAAGAGTGAAGTGTGTGTGAAATGACTCTCAAGTCACCTCCTTTTATATTAAAACTTTGAGCATACGTGGGGGTTATTTGGTTGCTGGCCGACCTTGACGATTTGTCCAATAACACAAATAAATTCATATCTCCATCAATACTTATGAGAATCGTATCATCTTTAGATCAATCCTACACCTCTCGATGAGACGAGTCCAAGAAAAATATCAACTATCATAAATAAGATGACCCACATGGAGTTTGGCCCTAGTTGCCAATTTTAAAAAGAAACAATTGTATATAGCCATAACATCTAGCTTATAGGCCCAAATTGGGTATGGCTGTAGTCATTGTTGTTGAAAATATGGTAGCCATGGTCAGTGTTTTCATCATGAAGAAAGTTAAAAACTTTGAATTTTGATTTTTTCCCTCCAAAAATACAAAGACCAAACTAATAAAGCCTATTGCACTACAAAGAAGAAAAGTACTACTACTAAGAATAAAAGGTTTCTTAAAAATCAAGGATGAACATTATTCGATTGATGATGTAAAGTAACCAGGGTTTGAAAGTCTGAATGTCTGACCAGACCCTTGAAGTGTTTTGGGTTTGCAAAACTCTGGTAAGGGTTTGATGAAGAAAGCTCTAGGGTTTGTGAGACCCTAGGATTGCCAATGTTGGAAATGATGAAGTTGAAAAATGAATTTTAGGATGAATGACGAAGATAAGTGTTAGGGTTTGTAAACCCTATTCTAAACTTGAAAGATCATTAGGGTTTGGAATCAAAACCCTAGCCAAACAATTGTTAACCCTATCTAGATAAAAAGGGTTGGAGAAGAAATCCATTGGGCCTATGGATTGATCACTTCTATTTAAAAGAAGAAACCCTAGTTTCTAGAAGATTTCATTGATGATGAAGCTGATTTGCAAGTTGGATGCATGAAGGCTAAAGATTTAGAGGGAGATGACATGCTCTCAAAAGATAACTATCTTGTATTTCTTTATTTTTAAATCATTACTAATGATATGGACTCCTTGATGATGTAGACTTCTTGATGATGATATGGACTCCTTGATGATGTGGACTATTTAATGATGATTTGGACTCCTTGATGATGATGTGGACAAGGTCAACTCCTTGATGATGAGAACAAAGTTAACTCCTTGATGATGCAGTCGAGGTTGACTGGATCTAAGAAAGTTCGGATCAAGAAGGCATTGACACACTCTCTAGAGATAAGTATTTTCTTGATTCTTTCTATTGGTGTTTCATTATAATTCTCTTGTCTTTGTATACCTAGTTTGGTTGTATTTGTTCTTCCATGGCCTCCTAGTGAGGATTGTAGGAACGTAATGAAGACTGCCAAGGTGTGGCGATCGTTGGAAATGGATGGAAGAACAATGTGACAAGAAGACTTGTGATTGGATGAACTCTATCCTTAGAGGAAGCAGACAAGATCAACCTACTTGAAGCATGTTTTGATCAAAGATGAAAAGAAGTCAACTAAGACTTCCAATATGAAGATGATTAGAGTGATGTTGATCTAAATCTACTGAAGATGAGCCTATAACTTTTTTGTTGTGTTTCTGACAAGGGTTGAGGACCTCTTCAGTGCAAGAGGGAGCTAATTGAATATTTGTAAGATTGAAAGCGTGGCACAAGCTTGGTGAAGTCTTCGATGAGGCTATGGCTGTTATGCTCTTGACTTGTGAGAAATTCCAGAATACCAAATACGCGAAGAATACAACCCAGGACACAGAATAAAATGAGAAAAATAACAAGTATTTTATTATTTGGAGGGGGCAACCTCCAGCAGAGCAGAGCTCGATTACAAAATAAGACTTGATGATCTTTCCCTTCTAACTACGAATATTTATAGCTAAATGACCTTCAACAACCTAACGACTAGTGGTCCTGTGCATAACATGGGTTAACCACTTTATTTACTAATTATGGCCCGTTTGCAACTAACTGTGGTCCCTTTCTTAAATGCGGGTCAACCACTTACAATTCTTAATACAGGTTTTATTGACTCTTTAACTAACTATGACTATGACTCGATCTTATTGGGTTTATTACATAAATAAAGGGGTTAGGGTTGGAACCTAACATGCCCTCCCCCATCAAAAGTAGCCTTGCCCTCAAGGTTGAAGCTGCAGAAACTGCTAAATAATAATGGTTGGTTCCCAGGTCACATCTTTTGGAGAGGTGTCTTTCCACTTGACAAGGACTTCCTTGATCGTGCAGCTGCACAGAAGTTTTTCACGAGTATTGAGGACTTGTTCTGGTTGGAGCCAGAGTGAACCTTCCTCATCCAATTCGGGTAGACTAGTTTGAATTCTGCAATTGTTCCCTGCCACTTTCTTGAGGCATGATACATGGAAGACTGGATGGATTTTTGAAGTTGGTGGCAAGGCCAGCTTGTAGGCTACTGCTCCAATGCGTTGAAGTATTTGATAAAGTCCATAGAATTTTGGAGCTAATTTCTAGCAGCCCTTTTCTTTGAGCAATGTTTGCTTATATGGTTGCAGCCGCAGGAATACCTGATCCCCTTCTTGAAATGTGCGCTCTGAACGATGCTGGTCTGCCTATTGCTTCATTCGATTCTGAGCTTGATGGAGATTATCTTTGAGACGAGCTAGCATGGTGACACGGTTCTATAGGAGTTGATCAACTGCTTGCACCTTAGAGCATCTAGGGATATAAGAAATATGTAAAGGTGGGAGCTGACCATACACTGCTTCGTATGGAGTCATCTTGGTGGCTTCATGATAGTTAGTATTATACCACCATTCAGCTAAAGGTAGCCATTGTACCCATTGATGTTGCTTTTCTGAAGTGAAGCATCGTAGGTATGTCTCCAAACATTTGTTGACTGCTTCAGTTTGACCATCAGTTAGGGGATGATAGGCAGTACTTAGTTGGAGTTGGGTGCCTTGTAGCTTGAAAAGTTCTTGCCAAAATTCGCCAGTGAAAGTCGAGTCACGATCAGACACAATGGAAGTTGGCATGCCATGCAGTTTGAAGATCTGGTCCATGAAAGCTTGAGCCACCAAACTGGGGGTAAATAGGTGGGGTAGAGCGCAAAAAAGAGCATATTTAGAAAGTTTGTCCACAACCACCATGATGACGGATTTGTTGCCCGACTTTCGGAGACCAGTGATGAAATCCATAAAAACATTTATCCAGACGGAGGCAGGGATTGGCAATGGTTGTAAGGTTCTTGGTAACTTGATTGTTTCTCCTTTGTGGCGTTGACACACATCACATTTAGCTACAAAAGTAAGAATGTCATTTTTCGTGCCCATCCAAAAGAAAGAACGATAAGTGCGAGCATAAGTATTTTGAAAGCCTACATGCCCTGCAGTGGGAGATGAGTGCAACTCTACCAAAATGTGAGTTTTGAGGGTGGATGTCAGTGATATAACTACTCGATCCTTGTAGCAAAGAATCTCATCCTTCTAAGAGTAGCTAACTGAAGAATTAGGATCTGCTCTCAAGTTATTAATAAGTTGGGAGAGAGAGGGGTGTGAAAACCATTCCTTGCGGACTTCTTGAATCCAATCTGGTGTGGGAAGAGAGATTGATAGCAAGCTACTTTCATCCTCAAATTGGCGTGATAAAGCATTCACTACTACATTGTCATGCCCTTTCTTGTAAATTATCTCATAATCACATCCGAACATTTTTGCCAGCCATTTATTTTGTTGTGGTGAGGATAGACGTTGCTCCAAAAAATATTTGAGGCTTTGATGGTCTGTGCAGATTTGGAAATGTTGCCCCAATAAGTATGGTCGCCATGTATCTACTGCATGTAAGATGGCCATCATCTCTTTCTCATAGGAAGATTGTCCCAGATGTTTCCCACTCAGTTGTTGGCTGGTGAAAGCCAAGGGTCGACCTTCATGCATTAAGACATCACCAATACCAGTACCTGAAGCATCACATTCAATCACAAAAGATTTGGTGAATTCGGGTAGTACCAATACTGGAGTGGAACACATGGCCTGTTTGAGAGCCACAAATGCCTATTATGCTACATCAATCCAAAGGAATGTATTTTTCTTGAGAAAGTTAATGAGGGGTCTAGCAATGCGACCATAATTGCGAACAAATTTGCGAGAGTAGCCAGTGAGACCCAAGAATCCCCTCAAACTCTTCAAGGTTTTTGGTTGGGGCCAATCTTGCATTGCCTATATCTTTTTGGGATCAACCCTCACACCTTCACGACCCACAATATGTCACAAATACTCGACTTCTTCCACGCCAAAAGAGCACTTGGACAATTTATCAAATAATTTGTGATTTCGACGTAGCTGCAAGATCAGATCTACATGATGAAGATGTTTTTCCTGTAAAGACCGTAAACAGATGCAAAAAACAGTAAGGGATTTATATCATGAACCTGTAAACAATTTCCCGAAATCTGACAAAATCAATTAAAAGAACCGCTGAGGTGCCTACCTGTGCCCCTGCGGTTGAAGATGCCTCTGGCTGCGCTGCTACAGTTACCAAAAGACCGAATCCACCCAGCCACACTGAGCAGAACCTGGCTGCTCAATCCAGTAAGCTTCTTAACAGAAGCCGATTGTTCCTCCGTGCCCAGAACCTCAAAACAACTCAAGCTCTTCCTGTGGATGGTTTTCGTACATGATGTTCCTCCTCCTTCCCATTTCTTCCTCCTGTTTTTCCTCCTCTCCCAAATCATTGTCCCATGGTTTTATCCTGTTGATTGGCGGTGGCCGCTCTTCCCTCTGCAGCCCACCGCTCAGCCTGCTGGTGACACGCTCCTCCCTTACGCATTCCTCCCTTATCTCATTTAAGGTCGTGAATGTATATGTTTATGTTTTGAATCATATGATATTTTTATTAAATATTCTTTTAATATAACCTTTATATCGTATATACCAATTATGATTTAATATATCATTTAAACATTATATTTAATATACCACTTAAACATTATAAACATTATATTTAATATATCACATTGTTTTATTATATATTTGTTTTAATATAACTTTATACTTGGAGCCCCTTTCAATTAATTTCTTATATATATTTTATAATTTATTTTAAAAATTTATTAATATAATATTTATCAATAATGTGGAATATATAATTTATATAGTCCTCTTTTAAGATTTACCCATACATTAAGCAATATTGATGAATGAGTAGAACCTCTATTCAAAGAAGTGTCATGGTGTTCAGCACTTATAATTAATTTAGTATAAAATACTAGTGCGGTGTATGCGACACATGCATATGTAGCTATCATATGCATGTACCGTATGCCTGCTATTATTCTTGCGTTCTTTATATTTATAGATGGGTCATTACATTTCCCAGGTTAGGCTGTAGATGAGAATGTCATCAAAGAAAACGAGGGCAAATTTTCGAAGATATGGTTTCAGCAGATGATTCATGAGGCTTTGAAAAGTAGATGGAGCATTACAAAGACCAAATGGCATGACCAAGAATTCATAATGGCCTTCATGAGTTCGGAAAGCAGTCTTGGGAATGTCTACTTCTTTCATGCGTATTTGGTGATAAACAAAGCGAAGATCTAACTTGGTAAAGAATTGAGCACCATGTAGTTCATCACGCAGATCATCAACAACCGGAATAGGGAATTTGTCTTTGACAGTGAGCTTGTTGAGGGCCCGAAAGTCCGGACACATGCGCCATTCCCCATCTTTCTTTAGCACCATGACCACTGGTGATGAATAAGGACTGATGCTAGGACAAATAACACCTGCTTCAAGGAGTTCCTTGATGATTTTTTCAATTTCATTCTTTTGGGTGAAAGGATATCGATATTGGTGCACATTAGGCAGTTGGGCCCCTGGGACCAAAGGGATGCTATGATCATGTTACCCTCTAGAGGGTGGAAGCCCTTTAGGTTTGTCAAATACTTATTGCATCTCAGGATGAATATGAAGAGTAGTGGATTCTATGGCTTGGATGGCATTAAACTGGGCGATGAGTCCATGATGGCCCTTTTTCAGCAACTTTTCCATTCGATGTGAGGTGATGATAGAAGGAGCACCTTCCTGGAGTCCATGGAGTGTATGAATGTGGTCATTCTGCTTAAAGCTCATATATAACTCCTGGAAATCCATTGTGATTGGGCCTAGTGTGCGAAGCCATTCAGCGCCCAAGACAATGTCACAACCACCCATGTTAATCGCAAACATGTCGGTCTTTAGGTGGTAGTCTCCCATATGAAATTTAATATTTTCACAGCGGCCTTCACATTTCATTGTCCCCCCATCAGCAATAAGGACCTGGAGATTAGACACTGCCCTTACAAAACAATGAACAGCTTCAGCGACTCACTTATGGATAAAGTTATGAGTGCTGCCACTATCAATCAATACTACTACAGGGCGATGTTTAAGAAAGCCTCTGATTTTGAGAGTTTGGGGCGCAGAAATGCCCGCCAAAGCATGTAGCGAGATCATTGGTTCATCTGGCGTAGCTGTGAGATCATTGTCCTGCTGGGCTTCCTCAACTTCGTCCTCTAGCCCCCCAAGGGTTGGGGCTTCCTCAAATGAGTTATGATCAGTAACATCGATTTGAAAGAATTTTGGTTCCTTGCAATTACGCCCCGGGGAGTATTTGTCATCACAGTAGTAGCACAATCCTTGCTTTCTTCTTTCAACCATTTCTGCTGGAGACACATTTTGAACCTTAAGTGTTTGGGTAGGGCCCTGAGCTTGGGTGGGATGCCCTTTAGCTACGAAATTTGGACAAGTAGACTGGGTAGCTAAAGCAAGTTCCACTTCG
Organism: Pinus taeda; assembly: GCA_000404065.3. Classification (NCBI taxonomy): domain Eukaryota; kingdom Viridiplantae; phylum Streptophyta; class Pinopsida; order Pinales; family Pinaceae; genus Pinus; species Pinus taeda. The sequence goes on along the minus strand of APFE031669874.1, from coordinate 32,598 downwards.
ACAGCCTTTGTGCAAGCGTCTATCCATGTGTAACGACTGTAAATTTAAATTTCATGATTTGAAAACTGAAAATGCAAAACCTTGAAACAACGAAAACTTACCTGAACTGCTGACTGGTAAATTGCTGTCTGCTCTCGGTCTCTGAAGTTGAATCGATTACTGGGAAACCACGTGATGACAGAACCTCGGGACAATTAAAGCTCCAAGTAATTCTATTATAGGGTGTTCACCCTAAGTTTTACTGGGAGGGGTGGAGGTGTTGCCCACCGATTATCCTCCAACCCTGGAGTCATGGGAGGACTGTGCGAGTCACGCTCCCCTAGACGTGTGATGATGACTGTCGGATGCCTACTGGGAATCAGGTCGGAACAACCGACGCTGTCACCTTAGGGTTTATGCATGGTTGAGTCAGCGAAACTGACGTCATGGCATACTCCAGTGGAGGACGGATAGGATGGGAGCGGAAGAGATTAGGAAGGATAGGTTGATTTTAGAATAGCTGGGGAACTTGGAAGGAGGCGGAATTTTCTACAAAAACCCTAAGCCTAAACTCTAACTTCGGGACGAAGTTTTCCGAAGGGGGAGTGTATGTAACAACCCATTTTCATATCCATCTAAGTTAAGTGATTTAATAATTAAATGGTATAAACTAATATAAGTTAAATAATAAAAAGTATAAATAAATAATATAAGTTAAATTAATATAAATTAAATGCTGCAAATTAATATAAGTTAAATAATAAAAAGAAGTATAAATAAATAATATCAGTTAAATACTATAAAGTTAAAAACTTTATATAAAATAAATAAAAAGAAAAACTTTATATTATATTATGCTAACTTTATATACAAAGTTAAAGGTTCTTAAATAAATAGCAGATATACTAAAGAAATATCTGAGATAGTCGGTGAACCCTTTCTGAGCAGATCTTTTCAACCCTTAACTAAAATCCCTGCGCAGTCGACAGCAGCCGCTGTCTGATAAATATCTTGGAATGCATGTGGGAGGTGTCGAGTGAAGCTCCAGCGGTGGGAGGGAAGGCTGGGAGGCAATCACCGAACCCTGGGTATAAAACCACTGAGAGGGCCAAGGAGAAAGGGGCTGAGAAGAAGAAAACTAACGGAGAGGACAGAGGGAGACCGAAACCGAAACGAACTGATGCAGCTGAAATTGACCTGAGGTTCTGGGCACGGGGGTCAGTAAGTGAAGCTTACTGAATTGGCTGGGAGGAATTGGTTTCCCAGTAATCGATTCAACTTCAGAGACCGAGAGCAGATAGCAATTTACCAGTCAGCAGTTCAGGTAAGTTTTCGTTGTTTCAAGGTTTTGCATTTTCAGTTTTCAAATCATGAAATTTAAATTTACAGTCGTTACACATGGTATCAGAGCTTCGTTCAAACCTTCGGGACCTCACAGGCCCTACACATCCAAAAAAAAAAAAACCAAGTTTCGTTCCCCTCGTTTCTGTTTTTTTTGGACTAAAATTCTCGCTGTAATTACCTCTATTTGATATTTCTGCCCTGCTTGAAATTAAAAAAAAAATAGTCGTCATCGATTTGAGTCTTCATGGGCCTGGTTAGTGATGAGCCTATCTGTGCTCGGACTGCTTGGGCTTATGTAAAAAAAATAAGGAGGGCAGTTACAGAATTAGCATCTGCTAGCGGGAGGGTACGCCATGAATTTTTCAGTGAGAATCGAACATATGGTTGGAAATATCTAACGAGAAGATTCAAACAATTTTCCCATCGAAGTTTCGTAAAAACGTGGACGGCAGGATTCGAACCTGCGCGGGCAGAGCCCACATGATTTCTAGTCATGCCCGATAACCACTCCGGCATGTCCACCTCCGGAATCATCCTCCCGAGTCGGTATTGAACCACGTCAGCCAAGTTTAATTTTTATAAATTTAATATAACGGTGTAATATGTCGAGTCTACACCAAGACCAATTCAAGATCATGTAACCTGCACGAAGGAAGCTGCGAACAGTCACGAATCAAGGTCGCGGGATTTCTCGATAGAGGGTTGAGGTGCCTCATCAGATTGTAAGCTCAGGTGGTCTCTTAGAGTAATCAAACACCATCGGACTATCCCATAGGACTCTTCCAGCGCATTCGATTTACAATACTAGCCGCAATCGAGCATATTCGATTTACATACTACCCGCATAGGGCAATAGGGCCAGTTTTCGAGTTCCCCACGCAAGTTTGACGGGATCCAGAAACTCGCGAAAAGCTTGGGCATACTCCCCAAGAGTGTTAAAACTTAAGCCTACATATCAAGTTTGACTAGGCGGGCCTTAACCATAAAACCAGTATACAATAGATGGAACAAAATATGGCCTTAGCCACTTGGTTACAAAATTTTTAATATATTTGAATTCTCCTCTGTTTTATAACTTTACTGAAAGCCTGCTGAGGGTTAAAACTTTATTGATCCTAGAAAATCACATACTTTCAGTTTCTCAGAGGTGACTCTTTTGGAAACCATGTAATGGTTGTCTGCATATAACTGTAGTTTGAAGCCCTCTACACATGAAAATATCGAGTCTGGTTTTGCATAATGATCAAACTTCCTGCCTCATATACAACCCTTGCTGCATTGTTTTCTCTGGCACTGGATGTCTTTTTTTCTTGTCTATGCTTTATATAGAAAACATAAATGTAGAGAATAGTTCCAAAATTATAATTCAGAACTTGGTCAATCAATGTGAAATGCACCCTTAAAAGTGATTTAAGTTTCAATGCCAGTGTAGAAAATATTTGTAATGCATTTGCATCTGCTGTATTACCCAGTGAGAAAAATCACGATCCTTGATAAACTTTGACATGACAAGATTATTATAGCATGACTGTGCGTAAGAGTACAATATATGAAATGCAGCTAAGTCAAGCTGATTCTGGAGTAGAATCCATATGTACAACTTAAACTCTTTGAATCTTGTATGCGTGCTTTTCATAGGGAAGTATAGTTCCTAATGAACACTGGAAAATGCATCTGATCGTTTGAAATTTCATGCAAAATTAGGAGAACTGAAGGAATTACTTGATCTTTCTAGAGAACTTTTGAATGATTGAAAAGCTATCTGTGGGAGAGCACAACTTGCATGTTTTCTATCAACCCTCTTGTCTTTTGGATCGTCTTTAAATAATCACTGAAGCATAAACTGAAGATGGCTTGGATCCTTAATGATGGAATAAGATAAAATGTTCTTTCATGAGGGAGGAGTCCCACCTGATACCTCAATCAACAACAAATAACTCTAGTGTCTTATATGGGGTCGAATAGAGGTGGGGGAGTTAATTCTTGGGCTGTCCCACTGTTTTATGATGCGTGGATTTGGGATCAAGTCCCTGATAATTATACAAAATGGAAACGTAGATACAAGTAAAGTCTTTCACAAATTACCTAAATAAAACAGTTTCATAGAGTTTTACATGTTATGGACAGCATGCATATGGTGTGAAGGCTTTTCAACTCTTTACAAAGTCTAGCCACAGAAGGTAATTAAATTGCAGTATCCAGTGGTCTTACACCATGTTCCAGTATAGTGGTCTTACATCATGTTCGCTCAGAGGTCTTTGTTGAAGGCATTCTAATTGATGGACTGCAAGGCTAACAGAGTAACCCAATAGCACAGTCTAATGAGGACATAGCAGTGTTGTCTCCTTCATGTATAAGACTAATGATTTTCCCCTAATTATGGCAGAAACTTATCATATGAGTTGTGTCCTAGGTGGTTCTCAATGTTCAAGGGCAGGGTTGACAAAGTGGCCCAATACAGCGGCCATTGTTTTAGAAACCATCCATGTATACTATTCTAATGTCGCTTCTCACTATGTACCTACTAAAACTAAACATCAAAAAAATCACAAGGACACTAAGAGCCTTTTTCAAGCTTTTACTAAGAACAAGAGAATGATCCAGAGGTTTAGCCAGAATATATGTTGCATAAGCATGTCATTGATAATTTGATCTTAGCTCCCACAATGAGTGAAGGCTTGAAACGGATGCATGCAATCTCATAAATTAAAGAGCTTCGTTGCCAGCTATCCCTTGCCTTGTTGTTCGAGTACTCTTCCTCAAGGACAGCAAGGATCACATTTCAGTGTTGATGGGATCACGGATCATGACCCTTCCATGGCTGTCATCAAGTTTCAGTATGAGACCTGTATTGTTGTTTACTGATAATGCCATTGTGTATAGTCATGTTTGCCAGCTATTGCATTCCCTTGTGTTTCAGTATTCTTTCTCCGGAATAGCAAAATTACGTATTCAAAGGTCCTCAAAAAAAAAATTTCATTATGTTATTTATCTTCACTTAAGTTGAAACAAATACAAGGTCATGCCTCATAATCCGTAGGCAGGCAGACAAAGACTGGAGTGCTGGAACATGAGCCTATGGTTAATCGGGGAAGTTTTATACCCGATCCACAGGCCTTCCACCTCCCCAAGCTGTCTGAAGTAAAGCCTGATTGCAGATTTTGTATGCAAAACCCTCTCATTGTTGCAACCCCCTCTGCATATTAACAGGGATGTTTAGGATCTATACTCTTCTGCATTATTCATTTTTAGGATAGAATACCCTGCATAGGACAAGGAGGTCGCGAGACCATCCTCCTTGACCTCGGTACCAATAAGATCCGCCTAGCGGGTAAAAATAGCAAAACTATACTCGTTTCTAAATGTATTATCGCAAAAGAAAGTTACGTGTTAAAAAAAATTCGGTCGTCTACCTCATAACTTTGATAAAATTTTATTGTGTGCTCAGGAACCATTGCAAATGGTGAGGACATATGAGCGCCGACGACGAGATCGGGCGGCATCACCACCCGTAATGCCGCCGCCGTCGTCATCATCATCCCCAACGTCACCACCAAGACCCTCATCATCAACCGCCCCAGCGCCAGAGTTAACTGTAATAATGAACTCCTTGGAAGCCTTATTAGCAACATTAAAAGAAACCACTAAGGCTAAGACCAAGGAGGAATCTCCTCATTTGGCTACCAGTTCAACGGAACCGAAGAATTTCGAGCCCAGAAGGTCGACAGAGGACATCTCTCGGGAGCTTCAAAAAATCAGACTCACGGAATTCTCAGGAGGCCGAGCAGGTGAACGCGCTGAAGCGTGGTTGGAGGGAATGAACAGATGTTTTGGGTTAAAAGAATATTCGTCTTCGGCAAAGACAAAAATTGTCGTGTTTCAACTCAAGGAAAGTGCCTTGATTTGGTGGGGAAATCTGGAAAAACAGCTGCACCTTACATCAGATAGTGCCCCTTGGGAACTGTTTGAGGAAAGGTTTCGCGCAAAATATTTACCTCCGTACTTTCAGCAACAGCAAGCAAGAGCCTTTCATACGTTAGTTCAGGGAAGTAAAACGGTGGAAGAGTACGAGATAAGGTTTATGGAACTGGTAAAATACATTCATTACTTAGACTCAGATGAGCGTCAGGCTGAAAGATTCATTTTTGGGTTAAACCCTCGCATTCGAGCCTTGGTAAGCATGTGGAAGCCATCATCCGTAGCCGAGGCAGTTGAATGTGGTCGTTATGCAGAAGAGCACCCCGGGATCAAAAGGGATATGGGGCCAACCGGGCCTGTCCAATCAGGATTTCCAGGAAAGACTCCCCGGAACTTCTTCAGGGGGGGTAGCTCGAGGCCACCGTACGGTAACAGGTTTGCCCCAAGAAATATAGGGGCAGGAGCTCCCATGGCAGTAAACACTATAGCCGCGGGATCATCAAACACCTGTCCCTGGGCATCTCAAAGGACCGCTAGCGGAGGGAGAAATTCGAGAGGAACCAATGCGAGAGGACGAAGCTCGTTCTCTAGAAATTCACGCCCCGACTCAAGAGGATCAGCGCCAATTAATTGTTGGGGATGTGGGGGACCGCACTTTCAACGGGAATGCCCTGGAGCTTCGTCGAATATAATGCATAGGGCCGGCAAGGAACCAAATTCTGACAACCGTGGTAACCATAGAATTCATGCAGTGGTCGACCGTGACCAAGCAGCACATCAATCTACGGTAGTGGAATCTTCAGGTACTATCAATGGTATAAAACTCAAAATCTTATTTGATACTGGTGCCACAGATAGTTTC
>APFE031669870.1:23763-50607 GCA_000404065.3 Pinus taeda | reverse complement strand
AGTAATAGATCTATTAAGCAATTAATCTATTGAGGATTGATTTAATATAAACATTAAATATTGATAAATATTGATATAAATATAAGTATCTATTAAAAGAATGATAAAATTAAGAAATTATCATGTGTCGGCCCTTATATTAGGGTTCTTTAGTTTATTTATACCCAGGCGCTTAGCTCTTTCTCTCAAATAATCTTTCATTCATCCCTATCTTTCTGATTTGTCCTGATGATGGACCCCCTTTGGGGTTTGAAACGTCGGCAGAATGAAGTTGAAACTGTGGACAATCCGGAACATGAAGCTACAAAAAACTTCCACAGAGGCTTGAAATCCAACAAATTTAAATTATAACATCCAACACGACGTTCACCTTCGAGAAACTGATTCATTGGAGAAGGTATTCACAGTGGTGAGAAAAGTTTAAAGAAAAATGATGGGAACAAGGAAATATACCACTCAAAACTATAAAGATGGAAGTGTTGATTCTCCTAGAATTCAACAACCTATAGGATTAACACCACAACAATTATAAGAAAAGAGAGAAAAATGGCTTTGTTACAGTTGTGATACAAAATACACTAGAGGTCATAAGTGTGCTAAGAAGAAATTATTTTTCATAGAGTATGAAGAGGAGGAAGCAAAGGAGCAAGAAAAATTAGAAAAGGAGGGTGTACACTAAGAATTAACCCTAGAGAAAGAAGAAATAAATCTAACCATATCTTGTAATGCATTGGAAGGAATTACCACTCAAACTCTCAAGATAGAAGCATATATCAGTAAGAAAAGTGTAATAGTGTTGATTAATTCATGTAGTACCCATAATTTTATTCATTGTAAGATAGCTAAGGAATTGCATTGCTTCCTATATCCACCACTAGAGTGTGAAGTGATGGTTGCAAATGGAGGAACTATAAATTTCTTTGGAAGGTGTCGTAATATCAAGTTAACCATGGGGGAGTATATATCGAATATTCAAATGCTTTCAATTCCAATGGGTGGTGTTGTCATTGTACTAGGAGTCCAATGGTTACAATATTTAGGGATGATAACTTTCTTGATTTTTTTTGGGAAGAAAAGGAAGTTGAATTAAGGGGTGTCACAGGAAAACCATGAAAGATAATCATATGTAATGGCATGAAAAATCTCCTAAAGAAATAACAGTGTGGTGTAATTGCACAATTATGCTCACTAGAGATTCAAACATCGAAATCATCTATTTCTCTAGATCTCGAAAAAATTATTGGATAATCATTCCAAGGTATTTGAGACTCCCAAAGTCCTACCACCTATTCATGATTATGATCATCCTATTAATTCAATTCTAAGAAGTCTTCCTCCAAACAATAGGACTTACATATATCCATATGCCCAAAAGAGTGAAATTGAATGTATGGTTGTAGAAATGCTAGAGGTTAATATAATTCAACCTAGTGAAAGTAATTTCTCTACTTTATCGAGTCTAGTAATAATTTCATTGTGGAGGAAGTGTGTTTTGAATTTATTAGGTAGAATTGCACTTAAATTTTCATTCACTTTTGTTAATGATTTCCGTAATTTTTTACTTAAATTTGTACTTAAGATTCCTTTAATGTTTTCATAGATCTGAGTTGAAGATAATGAGCGTAATGTTAGTGAGCCTTTACAAGCATATGAATCAATGTCATAAGCATATTTTGTATACATTAAATCTTTGATTACTCTTCCAATTTCGTGAATGCTGGAAAAAAGTGTTTTGATTTAAGACGAATTTCTAAGGAAATGAATTCTTATGTTTTGATTTGAATCTCCTATATTAAATGGATGTGTTGCATTGCATGTGAATCTGTATATCGTTGCCATGATACTCCTCTAGCTTATGCTCAGTTTCAATACTCATAATTGATTAGAAACAAGTGTCATCCTTAGTATAGATTGTGTTTTAATACTTAGAGAATTTATTATCATTCACAATGTAGTTATTTGATTTCCTCTGCGATGATTCTTTGAGTTGTACTATAATAATCATTTGAATGGATAGCTCATTATTTAGTTTATTTCATAAGTAAGGTTTGATTATATTTATTTATGTTCATCATTAGATAAATTGAAGTTGTGTGTGTGTGTTGTTTAATTACTCATATTGGTTATAACTTAGAAAATCTTAAGTTATGCATTTTAGATGCATATTTTACTTTGAATTAAGTGGTCCATAGGGAATGGTTTGAGTTATTGTTGAGTTTACTTTTGAATTCTAGCACCTTGGAGATTAGTTTTTCATAATTATTTTTTTGAATGACGTAGTTATTAAATTGATTTGAGAACATAACATGTGATAATTGCCAATATTATTTCTAGATGAGATTTTGAGTGATATTGTTATAAGAATGATTTGAATTATGGATGTGAAATAGGTTTTATTAATAGTTATTCAAGTTATATAGTGAAATAGATTTCTTCACTTCAACAATTCATGGTGTGATTGTCAGAAATAGAGTGTGAGTATTTTGTGCTTAGTTTTGCACTAGATCTGCATAGGATAAGTTTGGATATGAACTAGAATTCATTGCAACTCAATGTTTACAAATCTTGGTTGAAAATTTAAATTTAGTGATTCAATGACACATAAAATCCCTAACGTTTTTGGCATCGTTGCAGGGAAGTTGCAAATCGTCCAAGTAATATTTCTTTAAAATATTTTTGTGTGGAAATGATTTTGCAGGGAAATGAAAGGGTGGAGAGTGTACGATAACACATGAGTGAAGAGTCACGCATCCACTATTGTGGGGTTTCTCCAAAGTCTGGTTGTCTTTAGAAAAAAATAATAGTGTTTTTTTCTCTTATGCGCAGAAGTAAAGGTAGGCCTAGAGAGAGTAAGGGTAGTTTTATTCATAGTACAAAATCATTTTCAGAATTATTTGGTCCCACAAAAATGGCCCCAACTAATTCACCGATCATTATGTAGGTATCATAGAAGAGGGAAAAATATCTACCACCAATGTGGTTTCAAAAAAATAAGTATCACACCAAGGGAAGGCAACACAACCTGAAAGTACACCATAGTAAGAACAAGTTATATCAGGGGTTATTGTGAGCACAAAATTGGTGTTCATTTCACAAGTAGAATCAACAATAACAGGAACTTCAATGGATTTGGGACCTAAATATATCAGGACCATTCTAGTTGAGTTTTCTTCTAGTGGAATATTGTGCTTTGTCTTACTTCTGAACTTGTAACAAAGATGGCTAATAGAGGAGGTGGTGAGGAGAATATAAATGGTGATCGAAATAATTATAGAAATAATGGTGGGTCCAATGCTCGGGATAATGACATAATCCACACTTTACTTAATGAGAATAATGATGAAAGAGATGGGCCAAGAGGGGGACTTCAGGAAAATGAATATGATTCAAAGACTGCCTTTAGATTTCCAATATTAGACATCACCAAAAATATTACTATGAAGAATATACCTTTGGCATCTCTTCCACTTTCCATGGTAAGTCCTCTACAAACCATGACTCTTTATTGTTCGAATTTGATATTCTTTGTATAACTTATAATTGTTATGATGATGTAGATAAACTTAAGTTATTCCCTCCGAGTTTGAAAAGATTCAGCCCATATATGGTTCATGAGCTTAGGAGAACACACCATTTACTAATGGGATGATATGAAATATGTTTTCTTAAGAAATACCAAGATTATTGTAAGACAAGAGATGTTAATGATATTTTTAGGACGCAATAGATGGAGGATGAGAGTTTTGAGGATTACCTTGAAATATTCCTTTAGAACTATCACAAATCACGAGTGGGTTATCTCGATGAGAGAACATTTAGGATTGTCTTTTATAAAGGGTTAAGGGAAGAATGCATTGAAACAATAAATATCTTAAGTTGTAGTGATATATATAAGAATCCATTTGCTGAAATAGTGGAGCTGTGTTGAACGTATTCTAGAAGTCAAGCTAAGGAAGGAAAAAGAATTTTGGACAACTCAAGGGATTACATATCTAGGAATTATAAACCAATAGAGGGTGGTTTCGCTCGAACTGATTTGGGGAACCTCTTCGAAAATTTTAAAACATGCATCCTAAACACCATTAGTGATCAATTGGATACTTTGAAAATTAAAAGAAAATAAGAGGAAGAAGAGGTTTCTTTGGTTGTTTTTTGTCTGAAGTGCAGATGGAAGCATGTTGAGAGATAATGCCTCATTAACATGGTAGAAGTTTGTGGGATTTGTACACATGAGAAACCCACTGACCAATGCCCCTCCCTTCTTTGACTACAAGCCATTCACAAAGGCAGGACACATAATAGTGAATTTCCTAAATCAACTAGGAAACCGTTGTGGAGGGGGGAAAATAATAATACTTATCAAGATCCTAGCATGCAAGGTTTTCCTCACAATTAGCCATGGAATCCTCAAACATTTTATCCCTCATGGCCTACACAACCACCTCAAAGTACATATTCGAACCAAGGGTGGAGAGAGAATCCTCATGGAAGCACCTTTTAGCCTCAAAGTCAAGCACCTCCATACCCTTTGTATAAATTTCCACCCTACCTGTCTTATGCATCGAATATGCCCCAATTTGAGCAAGGGTATAACTCACCTTACCTTTAGAAACCTTCATTATCACTACCACCTCTGATGAAACAACCCTTGCCTCTACCTAAAAACACTAGTTCATCTTCGTAGTAGATGCAACAATCCTTTAACCCTCTTAGACCAACACAACTGATTGCACAACCAATCTCTAATCCCAATAATAGACCTCCTCAACCTATACAAAACATTGAGCTGCAACCTTTTCCCACCTATGTTATCAATGCTTTTCCCTTAAATGAAATTCAACTAAGGTATGGGAAAATGGTTAATGAAAATAAATCAATAGTGGTCATTCAAGAATAATATCCTCATATAGAACCTAACGATAAGACCATTGAAAAAATAAAAATTTAAAAAAATAGTGAAATAAAATAACCAGAAGATCTCTTAGAACCCAGGGAGCCTCCTTATCTAGAGAAATTGCTCGTAAAGAAAACTGAAACTCCCATAGAATGTGACCTAGAATCTAAATTGAGGAATGTTTGCATAAAAATACCTTTGTTGGAAACTATTAGAGACATTCCTATTTATACCAATATTATTAGGGACCTTTACATCAAAAGTCCAAGAAGAAAGAGGAATAAAAATCACAATATTAGAGTAATCAACCAAATGTCAAAAATGTTACCTAGATTACAACCAAAATATGATGACCCAAAGAACCCCATAGTAACAATAAAATAAATGTAATTTTTTTGTCGAATACTCTAGTAGACTTGGCAACAACCATTGATGCAATGGATGTTGAAAATATGACATTATTACAATCAAAAGAAATAAGTCCTACACCCATTTTGTTGGAGTTAGTGAATACATCCATTCTTAGACTTGTGGGGGGTCCTAGAAGATGTGGGGGGCCCTAGAAGACATAGTGGTAGCAATAGCTTCCTTGGAATACCCGATTGATTTCATAGTAATTTATCAAAAAACTACTAAACTTGCGCATCCAATAGCTTGAGAGAGACCTTGAATGGTCATTGTTGATGTTGTTATTGGGTGCAGAAATGGGGAATGACTATTTATAACGGGTCACAAATTCAAACATTAGCTATTTTTCAACCTGCCCAATTAGCTACTAAAGTACCTCTTTGGTTGGAAAATCCCTATGCGGAAGAAGACTTTATGTTTCCCTTAACAACTTTAGAACAATCAAGAAGGTTTCAAGAACAGTCCAAAAAACATGTTTTGCAACAATTCTTACCTCATATCAATTACATAGATTATCTTGTTTCTTTTAGTGGCTATCATGATGTTTTTAGTAGTGAATTTTAGGAAACTTGTCACCCTGTTGCATTTGCATCATTTACTATGACAACCTTTGAAGAAAACAATGAAGCAAGTTCTCAACTTGTTGAAACCAATGCTATAAAAAAACTATACATTGGTAGAAATTTAAGTATAGACCAAAGACAACAAGTAATAAACATAGTTCAAAAACAGTTTGAAGAAGTTGCTTGGGATTATTTACATATGAAAGGGATCCATCTTAATACTTGTCCACACAACATTTACACAAATGAAGAAATCATGCCTATTAGGTAGACACAAAGAAAAATGAATCCAACTATCAAAGAAATTGTTAAAGATGAATTACAAAAACTTTTAAGTTTGAATTTTATAAACCCCATATCTAACAGTAAAAGGATATCTCCCTTGGTTGTAGCTCCCAAGAAATATGGGAAATGGAGAATTTGTTCTGAGTACAGAGAGATCAATAAAGCTACCTCTAGGGATTACTACTTTCCTTTTCTTTTTATTGATGAGGTGTTTTATACACTATCAGGAAAAAAGCACTTCTCCCTCTTGGATGGGTGCATCATCTCAAATCATATTCAAATAGCCCCAGAAGACCAAGATAAGACTATGCTTACAGAGTTCCTTTCAGCCTGTGCAACACTCTAACTACCTTTCAAAGAGTTGTCTTTGTTATCTTTCTTTATCTTATACATAACTCTGTGGAAGTCTATATGGATGAATTCACAATGTATGGTGATTAATTTCAACAGGTTTTGTAGAACTTGGAAAAAGTGTTGATTCATTGTCAAGAAGCTCATTTGACCCTTAGTAGTATCAAATCTAAAATGATGCAAACTAGAGGAATTTTTTTTGGTCCCCATGTGTCACAATAATGGATAAAAATTGACCCTGTAAAAATTGACGTAATATTACATATTTCAGTCCCAATGTCACAAAAGGAGGTAAGAATTTTGTTGGGACATGCAGGGTACTCTAGGAGATTTATTTAAAATTTCACTAAAATTGCAGCACCTATGTTTAAAGTACTTACTAAAGATGTCAAAAATTACTATGGGATACTGACTATCAAAATTCTTTTGAGGAGCTGAAGGACAATTTGTATACTTCCCCATTGTTGATGGGACCTAACTAGTCTCTCTCTTTCCACATTTATACTAATGCATCAATTACAACACTTGAATTTGTGTTAGGAAAAAGGGAGAATCACATTCCTTATGCCATTTACTTCGTCACTAGAAATATCTCACCTTCTGAATTAAATTATATTGTTACGGAAAAAGAATTACTAGTAGTAGTCCATGATATCAAAAAATTTAGGCACTATGTTACTGGTTATGAAACTTTTGTCCATACTGATCACTGTGTTATTAGGTTACTAATGAATAAGCCAATTACCAAAGGGAGAATTACTAGATGGTTTCTCTCATTTTAGGAATTTAATATCACTATGATTGACAGGCCTAGAAGATATAACTTAACTACAAATTTCCTATCCTGAATGAATATTTCCCAAGACATAGCTCCAATACCAGTTCCAGATGACTTTCCGAATGAAAATTTATTTATTGTTTCAACACATACTCCTCAATTGTTGATGTGCCTAACTATCTAGTATTAGGTAGGCTGCCACAGAATCTCTCCACTAGGAAGAAACATAGCATTGTGCAGTGAAGTGCCAACTATTGTTGGATAGAGGGAGACTTGTACCACATAAGGCTTGATTTGATCATGAGAAGATGTGTGTGGGAAGATGAAATGTACGATGTATTAAGATATTGCCACAAAGAACCTGATTGTGGCCATATGTTAGAGAAAAGAATAGCTTATAAGGTCCTAAGTCCATGTTATTACTGACCTACTCCCTTTTAAGATGCAAAAAAGTTTGCTTCTAGTTTAATGCTTGCCAAAGAATGGGGAGGCATACCCTAACTGATGAAATCCCTCTTCAAACTAAGATATCAATAGAAGCTTTTGAAAAGTGGGAATCATATTTTGTAGGGTCCATTTCTCCCATGTCCAAGAAGAAGAGATACACACTAGTTTGTACTAATTATGTGACAAAGAGGGTGGAGGCTAAGCCTTTATATTCTACGACTGAGAAGTTTGTTGTAGATTTCCACTTTAGAGACCTCTTCACTTGGTTTGGGGTACCTAGAGATATTTCCACCAATCAGGTGACACGATTCACTTCCAAATTGGTGAAGGCCATTACTAAATAGTATCAAATTAAGCATTGTAAATATACTCCATATCATCCTCAGGAAAGTGGATAGGTAGAGTCCACTAAAAAAGTATTTGAGTCCATCCTCACTAAAATGGTTTAGCTAAACCATTGGGTCTGGGCTCATAAATTGTCGGAAGCATTATGGGCTTATCAAATGGCATGGGGGAATGTGACAGGATATACTCCTTATGATTTGGTATATGGGAAGAAAGTGTTACTCCCCATTAATTTTTAGCTAAATGCATTTTGGACTACTACTCAACTAGGAGTGGATTTAAATGGGGCCTAGAAATAAATAATACTGTAATTGAATGAACTTGACAAAAGTAGACAAGACGACTTCCAATGAAATATATTAGTATAGAATAAGAGAAATTGGTAGCATGATAAATACATCAAGGAAAATGTATTTCGTCCTAGAGATTGGGTGTTATTATATGATAGAAAATTTAAACATTTCAAAGGGAAAATTTCAACCAAATGGTTGGAACCCTATTAAGTGGAGGAAGTTTTTGATATTGGCTTAGTCAAGATCAAAACTGTTGATGATGATCATACCTAATTTGTTGTAAATGGCCATAGATTGGAAATATACTACCATTCGTTCTCTCGCCAAGACGTTTTGGGGAATGTGATGCAAGATCCATAAATGGAGTTGGTTCAAAAGGGGGGGCCAACTCTTGTTGGTTCTTCAAATTGATTTTATATAGATGTATATGTATAACGGTAGGCTAACCTTTCATTTTCCTCCACAGCTCACATAGAATAAAGAGGAAATTTGTCAAGGGTAAGTTTATTCCTTTATATAGACTTCACATATTATTTATGAAAAAGGATGATATGGAATTACTGCGAATGTTTTAGACTCCCTAAAGTTGAATGTTATGAGAATTGACTAACCTATGCTCGTTATTATTTATGGGATAGTAGTAGTTAGGGATCTTTTAAGTACATAATTATTCTTTTCTAGTCTTAGCAAAATAAGTACAGAAAAGAAAATCCTTGGAGTCTACTTTGACTTTTTTCAAATTCTTTAAAAATGAATACCCCGAGCATCGGCTAACTCATGCTTGTTAAATTTATGGGGAGGTAGTAGATCAAGCTATGTTGAGTACAAAATTATTCTTTTCTAGGCTCAACAGAAAAAGTAAAAAAAAAAAATCCCCCTTGGAGACTTCTTTTGCGCATTTCAGACTCCAAGAAATTGAAATGCCCCAGGTAGTGATCATCCAAAGCCTAGTCAAAATCCATGGAATGGTGGCAATAGATTGTTCTACAACAACCAAAATTCAAAGTTTAGTCACAATTTCTATAGTTGGCCTACATGGAATTTCAAAGAAGTTTTCTGTTCATTTTTCAGTGCATTCATAGTTTTACATTGTTGCCATGTTCAACGAATAGGTTCTGAGCTTTTGTACTTAATTGATTACTACTCTTAGATTGAGTTGGGTACTCAATGATTTCTTATAAATATGTATATTAAGTGTACAAAAGGTATATGGGATCAAATTTAGCCTAGCAGTATTAAAATCATTGAATATGATATATTGTAAGTACTTCGAATTGTTTATAATTATATAAACAAGTGTATCATTCTAGATTTGCCAAATGGAGAGGACACTCAGCTCAAGATCAATTTTTCCCCATCATTATTATCCTTGAGTTCCTGAATATTAGTGTGCACTCAAATAAAGGTATGATTTAATTTACATTTACTTAGACTAATTCAAGGTATATTATTGATAAAGCTTAATAGTAATCTACCTCCTCTTGTTTTAATGATTTACATATATTCCCCATATTCATTTAATAATAAACCATCCTATCCCACTACTATTCCCATTCGTTTTTCATGTGGTACATATGCCAAGTACCTACTCATCATTACAAATAGCCAATCTATAACATAATTTAGAATTCCATAGTCGCTATTTCAAATGAATTTAAATCTATATGAAACTGTTAAAATGAAGGTTTTCGGTCTCATCACTAAGTTCAGTCGATGTATGAGATTTCAATCCCTGTATTTTTTGTCTAAACTTCACCATTACTCCACCTTCGAGATGGGGCTCGACTGCCATGAGCCCACATTCGCCCAATTCTATAAAAGCCTAGAATATGCTATGTGTAAGTCTCAATTTGAGAAAAAGGGATGGATGGGTTTCCCTAGGAAATTCCAGGGTTATAATAATAGGGTAGTAGTGGCCTTTGTGCAAAGTTTCGATGGAAAATTTGTGAGGGTTAGGGGCATGAAAATCAAAGCGATCAAAAAATTGATAAGCAGGGAAACCAGATTGCCAGTAACCAGTGAGAAATATTTTAAAGGAGGGTTGCTCAAGTGGGATGATTGTGCTAAGTTTCTTAAGCCAGAGTACAAGTCTATAAACTGGTCAAAGGGGGTCTTCTGAAGCTACATAAAGGAGGAATGGTGCCCACTCATCACTAGATTGCAAAGGTTTGTCACCTATGATGGGAGGTATGTCATTGTTTTCCTTTACCATATTAGGCTTCTCTTACACTTTTCAGATGAATGAGAATTCAATTTTTCGTTTTTGATGCATATAAGTTTGTATAAAATCACTAGGTTTGTTCATTCCACTACCAAAATCCTTAAAACTAGCATGTTCCATCATAGTATTATTAAGATGATAATTGTTCATGAGTTGAGTCAGCGTAATAAGTCTTGGGAAGAGTTTTTGGTTGAAAATTTTCCTCATGAAGAAAACCAAATCAAGGGTCAAGAGAGGCTTATTAGCCCCTGATAGAAGAAAGTGGGTCAAGAATCTGATGCTCCTCCTGACTCAAGTTCTAAATAAGGCCAGAGCCTTGCAATAATCCATGAGTCTACAAAAGAGGAGATTTTTTCGGCAAAACCCCTGAAGAAGTATGTAAACCCTAGTTCATATACAGAGAAATTATCCCTAGTCTCGAAGAGAAAGAAATTAAAAATAAGTAAGGAACATAAGAGGGAACCTATTAATAACGATGCAGTAATCAAAGAACCCCAACTGAGAAAATTAAAAAGGCCTTAGGTGTAGGCTATAGAACCATTTGTCTCACTAATAGAAAAATAGTCTATGAGAGCTAATGTAGCCCCTAAGAAGAAGAAGATAAAAATATTCAGAGAAGAGGAGGAAGTGGCATCAATGCCCATTGCACTTGTACAAAAAGAGAAATTATCTGAGATTTCAACCTCATCACAAGGTTGTTGGCACAAGAGAAGAATTTCTAGACAAAAACCTTCCACTTCCAGTACTCAAGACCAAGAACCTGTCACCATTTTGTCCTCTCTGGAACAGGAAATGAAGAACCCCTCTCGGGAATTTGAAGAAGTAGGGAATATTCCACCTAAGGAAGACAAACTGATAGATAATTTACAAGATCGTTTGAGTAGTTCATCACAGCAAGGTCAATAAACAAGGGTCCAGTCAAGAAAAATAGGGCATTTAAATCTAAGAAGAGCTAGACAGTTGATGGGTCGACTCATAGAGGGAGTAGTTCAAAACAACCCAACCATACCTCCTTAGAATAGCTCAGTTAATGGTGACAAAGATTTACAACTATTGGTAGCTAAGTTATAGTGGAAGAATGAAACAAATCAACAAAAGGGCTCATAAGTATAATACATTGTTTCGTTATGTTTGAACAATCGTTAACAAGCAGTATCAGAACCAGAATCTATCTGTAGTCTCCAAGAATGATGCACTCATCATATGGAATAAGTTGCTTATTAGTTGGAATTTGAAACAACTGAGGCCTTTCAAGCGGCTTAGTGGCCATGAGCGAGCCCTGATATCTCAATGGCCATTAATGTAGGAAAATCATGGTTTGGAAGTCTTAGTCAGTGCAACTAGAATTTCAAGGAAGGGATGATCTAGTTTTTTATGACTGGTTGAGTTAGAAAAGGACAATTGCATGAGAACATGCATTCCCTCTGGCATGGGGATATGTTGGAACCTATCTTTTTACCCCTTTTCACATCTTATCCCATTATTTTTACTATCATTTATCCTACTATACCCCTTTTTGACACCTTAAAAGCACTCCACAGTAGCCAAAACGTGTTACTTTATAGTGGAGGTAAGATTTATTACTAAGTACTATTTTTGTATGTCTTTGTTTGGCTTCAGTAGATGTTAATAAAATCTATATCTCTTGACTCAAATTAACTGATCTATAGAAGGACTCTTGAATATAAGGTAGACACTTGAGTACGTTGACACGTCATCAAAGGTCTAACACCCAATCCAACAACACATCAAGTGTTTTCTTTTGGAGCAACCATTATGTACTCGGTTTTGTTCATAAATTAGTACTCTATTTCAGGTTCAACATCGAGCAACCAATCAATGATTGGAATTCTAGAATATTCTTTCTTGTTCTCAAGCACAGAATTATCACTACAAGAAAAAAGAACATTGGTGAGGGGCGAAAAATGTCACCATAACGTCATTGGTGATGGTAAAAAGAGCATTCATCACCAAAAATTGAATGTCATCAAAGGTGGCGTCACCAAAACTATAGGTGATGTAGTGACATACAAAGTCTATCACTAATAATTATTTATAATGACGGATAGTGATTGTCACCATTTCATATGAGCAATGGTGATGGACAATAGCCTACGTCACCAAAAACTAAATGTCACCAAAGGTAGTGCCACCAAAGGTATAGGTGTTGTAGTGACATTCAAAGTTCATCACCAATAATTATTTATAATGACAGATAGTGACCATCCCATTGCATATGAGCAATGCTGATGGACCATAGCCTCGGTCACCAAAAATGGAACATCACCAAAGGTGGAAACGCTAAAAGTATAGGTGTTATGGTGACATTCAAGGTCTGTCATGAATATTTATTATAATGATGGATAGTTACCATCACAATTTCATATGAAAAATAATGATTTATTGTGATAGATTTTTAATGACCATCACTATTGGTGCATATATATGGTGATTTTCATTGAATATCACCAAAAGCTCCATTGCTAGAAGTATAGGCATTGTGGTGACATTCAAGGTCCATCATGAATAATGAATATAATGATGGACAATGACTGTCACCATTTCATATCAACAACAATGATTTATGGTTACGGAACTTTGAGGGTCATCATTATCGATGCGTATATATGGTGGCATTCGTTGACTATCACCATTTCATATTTTTGGTGAGGGTCGAAAAATGCCACCAAAGCTCATTGGTGCTGGTAAAAAGATCCTTTGTCACCAAAAATTTATCATCACCATTCCATATGGATGTTAGGGAATGATGTAATTGAACCACCAACCTCCTACTTGTAAAGAAAGTTCTCTTCCATTGAGCTAGCACCCTTTAAAGAATTATCTTTTTAAAAATTAGACCTTCAAACTTCATAAATTTTAAATTCCAAAAATTTCAATAAATTAAAGTCTCAACAATATTTTACTAAATAAGCAAAGCAACATCGAAGCTATAGGTCCCTACCTAATGATTAATTAAGTTATGAAAATTGGGTGGAGGGAAAAATAGTTATGTATAAGAGAATCAATATGTTTAGTTGAATACTCAATTAGAAGTGAAACTCTAAAGACATTTATAACCTATAAATGACATATAACTATCAAATGCACCAAATATTCCAAAGGAAATGTCGTAAGTGGATAGCATATAGAAGAAGAGGAGGCAGAGACTTGGAACCCTTGTACATCTTCGAATGCCTTAGCACTTGGCACATCTTAGCTTGTTTGACATGTCTTCATACTATCTAATACATCTTAGCATGCCCTAGCATTCCCTAACATACCTTGGCAGTCATTAGCTCACAACTAGCATTGCACTATTCCATGACTTGGGAATCTTACATTCACTAGAACACCTTGGCACTCCCTAGTTGTCATGATCTATGTTATCCTCCATAATGTCCTAGGATGATGAGGAGATCGACGAAGATAACCATGGAACAAGCTCTTAGTTTTGTAGCTAGCCATACCAAACCAGAGAGGGGCCTCCCTATGAAATCACAACAAAGAGATTACTGGAATGTAAAGGATTTTAGGCTAGATAGCTAGCCGCAGATGGGTTTTTGGAAAATTTAGGGACTTGGAACTCTATCCACCGGTGTCTTGTCTGGTAGGGACTTTATCAAGGAGGTAAGGACTTGGAACTCTGTATAGGATAAAGCACCTAACATGCATGTAAAAAACTCCGTAGAATAGAGTACCTCTTACCTAGAAGAGTCTCCCCTTCTCAAAATATAGAACCCTTCTCTACTGTGCAATTTTCATAAAGATAAATTTGTGCATAAAATAGTACTCATAAAAACACCTAAATTAAGAAAAGTGAGCATCTAGGTAAAACTATAAAAGTATAATAAATATGGCTCCATATAAGTTTGGGAAACACTAGAAAAGCATGATTTCATACAAAAACAATAAGATGCCTAAAATCGATGAGATTATTTCATCGTTGCTATACCCTCATAGCAAAATTGGACTCTATAGCATGTACCCCAAGGTTGGCTGCATCTGCTGAAGGTGTAGATTGGAAGGATCTGCTGAGATGAAGTACTATTGAAGGAGAAACACGTTCAAAAGAATAGATAAAGTCTATTGTGAACTCAACCCATTTTCACACAGACCAAGGCTGCTATTGGGTAGACTTTTCCACTAAATGGAAATTGCAATGTATTGTAGTGTTGCTAAAGAAAAAACACCTTTAGTGCAACACGAATAAAAGTATAACAGATATTGTCATTGTGGCCTCGATTGTTGATGATATCATCAATAGAGGTAACAACTTCGATAATTGAAAAACCAAAAGGTGAGATGCATATATCATTTGAAATGACAAATTTAGGCATACTTTATTATTGTTTAGGAGTGTTAGTATATAAAATGCAAGGTAGCCTATTGTGTCTTTATGTCATAAGCCAAGGATGTGAAGAAATACATAAAATATTCAATGGAATGGTATAATTCGATTGTAGGTTCTTTTGAAATGGGAATGGAATTATCCTTGTGTGGTGTCTAATCTAGTGAGTATAACTTTAAATAATAAACTGATAGTTATGGAGTTGAAATTGTCTCACAATTCATAAAAATTCCCAATTTTTTCACTAGAAAGAAGTAGAGTGAGTTGTTAGGTTTATGGAAGGGACACCCTATTCATGGGAAGATAACTTGAAATTAGTTGGGCATATTATTTCTTGTGCTCTTGTATGTTTGTGCTTTCAAAAGATAACCACATCCAAAGACTCAATAACAACTTTAGTAAAGTTTATAGATCTAAAGCACTTATGAGAAAACCCATTGCTTAATGACGATTGAGCGAGGAATATGTCGAAGGATTCAATCTTGCACTTAGTCATGAAAAGGAAGTTCGTGTATCCACCATCTTTCCAAAAAACTGACTCCAACCATAATGTGAAAGGCAGGTTAACTACGAAACCTCTTTCCCACTTTGTAGTATTGTTCCCTCTTCAATTCCAATAGGTATTTGGCTACTTACATCCACAAAACTCGTGCCAGGTAAACTCTGCATGATACAATTGTGATGTGGAAGCTTGAAACATGCTCTAGTTTCCCTCTAAAAGAGGGTAAGTCAAAATATTATAACAATATTAACTGTAATTTGATCATACACTACTTAGGCATTGCATGGAATAAACAATATACTATCAATGCACTAACGAAGAACTCAAAATCAATGATTTTCTTATTGCTACAATAGCAGCTCTTGGGATTCTCGAATAAAGCACCTAACCTACGTGGAAAAATATTCCTAGAATAAAGTACCTCCTACCTAGAAGTGTGTCCCCTGCTCAAAATATAGAACCCTTCTCTACTGTGCACTTTTCTTAAAGATTAATTTGTGCATAAAACAGAACTAAGAAAACCACCTAAATTAAGAAAAGTGAGCATCTAAGTCAAATGATAAAGGAGTACTAAATATGTTTGTATCTAAGTTTTGGAAACACTAAACAAGCATGTTTTCATACAACAACCACAAGATGCCTAAAATTGATGCACTTCTTTCATCGCTGCTACAACCTCATAGGAAAACTATAATCTACAACATGTATCCTAAGGCTGCATGCATCTACTAAAGGCACAGACTGAAAGGATCTACTAAGACGAAGTATTGTTGAAGGAGAAACACCTTCAAAACAATAGATAGAGACTAATGTGCATTCAACCCATCTGCACATGGGCCAAGGTTGCTACTCGGTACACTTCTTCCCTAAATGGAAACTGCAATGTATTGCTGCTCTATTGAAGGAGAAACTCCTTCATAGAATCACAGATAAAACTATAACATATATTGTGACTATGATATCGGTTGTATAAGATGTCATCAATATAGGTAAAAACTTCGATAATTGAAAAACGAAAAGTTGAGCTACATAGGTCACTTGAAATGATATATTTGGGCATACTTTATTATTTTTTAGGAGCGTTAGTATAGAAAAGGCAAGGTAGTGTATTGCATATTTATGTAATAGACCAAGGATGCGAATAAATACAAAAAATATTAAATAGTATGGTACAAGTCGATTGTAGGTTCTTTCAAAACAAGAATGGAGTTCTCCTTGTGCAGATTTTAATATATTCGATATAGACTTAAATAAGAAATTTATAGTTATGGGGTTGGAATTGTCTCACGATTCATGGCAAGTCCCAAAGTTGTTCACTAAAAAGAAGTAGAGCGAGTAGTCAGGTTTATGAATGGGAACACCTTATTCATAGGTAGATAAGTTCAAATTTGTTGGGCATATTATTTCTCCTCTTCTTGTACATGTGTGCTTTGAAAAGCTAACCACCTCCAAACACTCAAGAAGAACTCTAGTAATTTTTATAGGTGTGAAGCACTTCTAAGAAAACCCATCACTTAATGACAATTGAGTGAGGAATATGTTGAAGGATTCAATCGTGCACTCAGTCATAAGAAGGAAGTTGGGGTATCCATCATCTTGCCAACAAACCAACTCCAACCATAATGTGAAAGCCTGGTTAACTGTGAAACCTCTTTCCCACTTTTTAGTATTGTTGCCTCTTGAATTCCAACATGTATCTTATTGCTTAGATCCACAAAACTTGTCCTAGGTAAACTTTGCATGATACATTTGTGACGTGCAAGCTTGACAGACACTCTAGTTTCCCTCTAAAAGAGGGCAAGCCAAAATATTATGACACACCTAACTGTAATTTGATCATACATTGTTGAGGTATTGTATGGAATAAACAATATACTATCAATGCACTAATGAAGAACTAAAAATAAACAAATTTCTTGTTGCTACAATAGCACCACTATTGGGATTATCTAAGGAGCCACTAATTTATACACATTTGGAATCTTTACTTGGTCTGATATGCCTGACAAATAGGAGTCCAAGTATTCAACTCTAATTTAGTGGCAAGGAGATATTCAACTGTAAATGCTTGATCCTCTACAATGTAAATTTCTAGATAAATGGTTAGCGTATATCTATCCATGGTCCACATATCCCAAAAAACCATGTATGTCTAGAGTCCGGTTGTGTGTAAGAGAGGGGATATCACATAAATAATCGATTATCAAAAGGAAAAGTTAAAGCACAACATTGTATGGAGAATTTTTTAAAAATTACATACCTTAGAAAGTTTGAAATGACATAACTGAAGCTTCCCTCTCCTTCCACACTTCATTAAATATGCTCGTTTTCCAATGCAGATGCAGCCTGCAGAATCACAATCGGCAAATAGAATATGAAAAGTAATTTTAATGAATTAATGTAGCTTTGCTATACCTCAAGCAAATGGACTATGAGAAATTGGATTCATTCTCTACAAAATATATAGCAAGATCTAAGTACATTTTAAACTAAAACAAAGATAAATTAGATTCATGCTCTACAATAGATGATATAATGAGATCTAATGACATTTTAGACTCAAACAAAGGAAAGTTGAGTAAGCTCAAGGTCAAAAATGATGGCATCCAACTTCTGAGTCACAGTTACTACATATATCTAGCTAGAGGTTATAACATAAAGATATTTGTTATATGCAAAGATAAAAAATGGAAGGAATGTGAAATTTTGACGATCAACTATAAGTTCCTTTCAAGGACTAGATCAAACCACAACATTGTTATCAAGATAATCAACTCACCCAAGCTAGTATGCTTCTAGTAGTTTCTTGATGAAACTCAAACTTAAGAAAGTTCAAACAACATAAATTAACTGAGAATATGTTTGAGGTTGGCCACCTAAGGATTATATCATACTAAATTACCTTTTGCATCTAACATTGAAAATGATTGTGAAAGAAACGAAGACAAATCAATGATTAGGATGGATGCATGTGATGAAATAAAATAAAATAAATACCTTTCTTCTTGCTATTCATGAGCCTTCTAGGGGATTCTTAGATGAAGTTGATCATGATCTACTTTTTGAAATCCAAGAGACACTTTCTAGCTACTCTGATTTGATGGAAAAAAACCCTAATGCTTATGAAAATGAATATGGAAATAAATAAGCATCGATGAACTTGGTCTTGAATAAGGTGTCTCAAAGTCTAATATGGATAGTATTTTAAATTTCTACAGGTAATAGAGGTTCTTCCTAGTTGGGTTCCCTAGAATTTTTTTTTTTTTGCTATAGCGTGACTGTGTTTTATTTTTGTTGTATTCCGTTACAAATTGATAGAGATATTTTTTGTCTTGGTGCAACAATTAGTTTCAGATTTATTCATTCATGCAGTAGCAGAATTTCAAAGAAATTCTACACAAGGGACAACTAATCTATATTTTCACTTATATCTTTTGCAAGTAAAATTCACAACTAAATTTTCATCCAAAGTGTTTAGGTTACTAGAAAGTGGTATCACATCATATCTAAACATTGCAAGGCATAAATCATACTAGTCAATAAGGTTGAGACTTGAGATACGAAAATCTTCCCAAGTTATGCAAGCAAGTAAACTATTGATTTTTGGTTCTAAATCTATCCAACCAAAACATAATTCTGCCATTTTCAACACCCTCTAGTCAAAGTTATTCCTGGCCTCATTCAACTTAATTAAGAATATGTCAATTTCGTTGAGATTTCTTCTGCAGTTCATGCTTCTAAGTTACATATTTATGGAACCTAATATATCATTTATGTTAATTGATTATTCAATCAAAATTATTTAGTCCATCCAGTGCATCTATCTAATTTTCTGATCAGTTTCTGGGCAGACTCGATCAAAAATTTGCAGCAGAAAATAGAAGATTGTTTTAGTACCTAGTGTTATAAAACTCTAATCTAGAAAAAGTATTTTGGGATATTTCCCTACAAATATTTACAAAATTTTGAATCCCAAAGCCATTTCAGGGAGAATTTTAGTCAAGGAGAAATTTAGCATTGTTTTTGGAAAATTTGGATGCAACTAAAATAAATTATTCCCATTTTCTCAAAAGATTCCAGCACCAAATATGAGTATTTGTTCAGATATTCTGAAACATAGGAAATAGTTAAGTATAACCTGGCCCAGTGTAGATTTAGGTAAAGTGTGTTTCTTTACTATGTATTATTGTAACTTACAATCTGATAGTCATGATATGTTCTAGACATGAAGTGATCTGACGGTTCATTCTCTCCTTGGTATTACTGACAATTGATCCACGGCTTAGCACCCGATTGGTCCATGATCTCTATATAAAGAGAATGGAGGTTCATTTGTAGGTTAACCTTTCATAAGAGAAGCTTATGTGAATTTTCATTCTTTTATTAATAAATTGTCTAAGGTGGCCGCGTCGGCTCAAGTCGTGGACTGTTTCCCACTTTGAGGGTTTTAACCACGTCAAGAATATTGGTGTATTGATTTATGATCTGTTTGTGAGTGGTTTCCTTTGGTTTTCTATTTGAGGAACTTACCCTATAAATTCTTACATGGTATTAGAGCTATTTGATGGCCACATCCATTGGTGATCCAAATCTGAAGCCGGTAGAACTGCATTCGACTATCGTTTCCTAGATCTACTGTTTCTGGCTGCTTTCGAGCCAAGGGGACTACTCTATTGGGTTAGGATCATCTGTTCCAGTGAGGCACCCCTTTCGTTTGATGCGAAAAGGTTTATGGTAGCCCTAGCTACGTCATTTTTAAGATCTGGAGGTATACAACGTTTATTTGCAGTTTTTAGTTATTTTCTCTTTGTTTATTTCGGTTTATTTAGCTCTCTATTTTTTATTACAGGATATATACCTTTCATTTCTACGTATGCTCTTTCCCCCACAAGTCTGTGCGATCTGGGCAAATCAGAAATAGAAGGGAAGGATTTTTCTCATGCGTATGTTCTTTTCCGCCACACCTTAGTGTGATCTCAAAAAATCAGAAACATTGACGAAAATATTTAGTTTCCAGCTAAAGCTAACTTCGAGCCGTAAGGTTTTTTTTTTGCATGTCCATGTAGAGTTTTGTGTTTTTTATTTTATAGGCAAAAGGAGCATTCTAAAGTAAGCACGCACCTCAAAGCTTTAGTGAGTAAAAAAAAAACCCTTCTTCTTTTCCAAAAATTACTAACCTTTTAAACTAACTCACTTGGTCCAAAGTTACTTTATGAGAATAGAGGTCTTGGGTTCAAGTGTTTTGTTTTGTTGAGTTACATTTTCAAAAAGCACATGTAGATTATTTTTTAAAGTTACTTTATGTAAAAGTGTTCTCACCCATTATAAAAAGTGAGTCACTTATAATTCTAAACTCTCTTTAGTTTTTATTTAAGTTACAATTTAGTGGGTAGCTCATAAAGTACCATTGTAAAAGTGACATTCACTTATTTATAAAAGTGAGTCACATAGTTTTTTTTTAAAGTGAGCTAATTAGATCTATGTTTGGAAAGGGGGAGATTTTTTTTAAATATAACATTATCATTCATTTCCACACATTCATGCACTTCATCGACATCTTCAACAACTTTTCTTCAAAAAGCCATAACTTCTTCATTTGGAAGCTGTTTTCAAAGCTGTTCTTTTTTTAATCAGCCTAATTATTTGAGATCTTTCAATTGGAGCACTTAGTTTCAACATATAGAGCTTTAGTTTATGTTAAAATGGAAACTCAATGCCAAGTTATTCTTGACAACACCAACTATTTCCAATGGTGGTCCTACATTGTGGATTTACTTAGAAGTAAAGGTCTTTACAGAATACCCTGAGGATAAGAAACCAAACATCAAGATGAAGATAAGGTAGCCAAAAGGGAAAGTAGACAAGATCAAGCAGGTGGGTTGATAGGGATGTCTATTTCTCCAGACCTTAGATTCCATATTGTAGAACTTGATACTCCTAATGAAGCAATGAAACAACTCATTAAAGTTTTTGGAATTAAAAATGAAATTAGAGCCCATCGACCTAAAAATGAGTTGGATACCTTGGACCCTAATAATTTTTCTTCTGTTGAATATTTTTTTTCCGAGTTCAAGACTCTTAGACTTCTCTTGGAAGGTGTTAATGTTAAGAAATAAGTTGGTAGCCTTATCTATTCCATTCTTACTAAGTTGGGACCAGCCTACTCTATGTTTGTTTCCACCTTCCATTCTTCAAGAGAAGCATTCATTTCTTAAGGACAAGACTACAAGTCCCCTTCCTTTGATGCCTTTTGTGATTAACTAATAAGAGAACAAGAAAAACTCTTACGTCTTGGTCTTCCTAATCTTGGAAACTCTTCTAAGAAAGCCTTAATCGCTCAGTAGCAACCAAATTCAAAGAATCCTAAGAAGTTGTATCCTAAAAAAAATGGTCCTAGACCAAACAAGGGTCCTAAGCAATTTCAGTCTCAAAATGAAAAGTCATTTCAACAAAATGATCAGGCAAATAAAAACAAAGGGAGAAAGACTCATAGAAATTGTCACTTTTGTAATCAAGATGGCCACTTAGGATCCAAATGCTTTAAGAAGATGGAATCCTTGGAAGCAACAATGAAGAAGCATAGCATCCATTTGGAGCACTCTTCAACTTCAACTTCGTTTTTAGGAATAAAACTTTCTACATGTGGTTGTCAAGCATCTTGGTTTGTCTATGCACTAAATGTATCTTCTTCTTCTAATTCTCATGAGTGTCTCATTGATTCTGGAGCTTCTTATCACATGGCCAAAATCAAAGCCATGTTTTCTTCTTTAAATGATTGTAACACCAAAAATATATATGTTGGTGATGATAGATCTCTTAGTGTTGTAAGGACTGGAACTGTTCATATAGACAATGGTCAATTTAATGATGTATTATGTGTTCCAACCTTATCCTACAAACTTCTATCTATATATCAGATAACTCATATAGGTGAAGGTAAAATCATTGAATTTTCACCTAACGATGTTGTAACTAAGGACCTAAGAGAACCTAGACATATTTTAGCTACGGACATCGCTAACGATTCTAAAAGGTTGTATAAGTTTAACAACTTTGGGTCGTCAAATCTTTGCTCGGTATTTGTTGCTCATAATGATGAAGTGAGAAAACTTTTGCATGAGTGATTTGGTCACTTAAACTATCACTCCCTTCAGAATCTATGTAAAGAAAATATGGTGATAGCTCTTCCAATGGTATCTTGCAGAGATGATGTTTGTTTTAGATGTGTACATGGAAAATATCTCCAAGATAGTTTTGAAAAACATGCCTCCTGGCATGCCTCAGCCCCTTTATAGCTTGTGCATAGTGATTTATGTGGTCCACTTCTGGTTGTTTCATTCTCCGGCTACACGTATTTATTAACTTTCATTGATGATTTCTCCATATGCACTTGGGTATACTTCTTAAAACTCAAGAGTGAAGTATTTAACATGTTCTTGGCCTTTAAGTGTAGGAATATACAGGGTAAGTTCCTCAGACAGAACACCAAAAGGACACTGCTCACAAACAAATCACAGATGAATACACCAGTATTTTGATGTGGTTAAAACCCTCAGAGAGGGAAACAGTCCACGGTCTATGCCAATGCGACTACTACAGGCAATTTATTAATAAAAGAATGAAAATTTACATAAGCTTCTCTCATGCACGGTTAACCTACAAATGACCCTCCATGCGCTTTAAATAGAATTCATGGACCAATCGGTTGTCAAGCCATGGATCAAGTGTCGGTAATACCGAGGAGAGAATGAACTGTCGGATCACTACATATCGTGACCGTCGGATTGTAAGTTACAAATGTACATGTTAAAGAAACACACTTTACCTAACTCTATAGTAAGACCAAGTTATACTTAAAATTCCTACGTGTCGGAATATCCTAACATCGCCCCCTTAAGAACAACTTTGGATAGGATTGAAGGATTTAAAAAATATACACAATAGGAGAAGGAAGGAGGCACTAGAGCCTATCCCCCTTAGTGACAACTTCCTGAACTCCAACCATAAATCGAAGTTTAGTGAACTTCGCCTCTGTGAGAGCCTTTGTAAAGATGTCTGCAACTTGATCATCTGTTGAACAATATTGCACTTCAATAACATGGTCATGAATGAGCTTTCTGATGAAGTGCATGTGTAGTTCAGTGTGTTTGTTGCGCTGATGCTGAACTGAGTCTTTGCAAGGCTGAATGGAACTTTGATTATCACACCAAAGTGTAGTCGGATGTTGCTGCTGAAAGCCAAACTCTGATAGGATCTAACGAAGCCACAAGGCTTCCTTACTAGCCTCCATGGCACCACGATACTCTGCTTCTGCTGAAGAAAGAGAAATGGCAGCTTGTTTCTTGCAAGTCCATGTAATAGGTCCTGAACCAAGAGTGAACACATAACCAGCAGTAGACTTCCGACCATCAGGGTCACTAGCCCAATCGAAATCAGTGAAACCAACCAATAGAGGAGATGCTTCAACACTGTAATGAATGAAAAACTGAACTGTACAACGAACATAATGAAGTATTCGTTTAGTTGCTTTCCAATGACTTTCACGATGGGTTTGCATAAATCGAGCAACAAGGCCAACAACAAAAGGAAAGATCAGGACGAGTATGGGTTAGATACCAAAGTTTGCCTACAAGTGGACGGTATAAGGTAGCATCAACTTCAGGGGAATTACAAGTGACTGAAAGTTTGACTCCAGATTGAAAGGGAGAAGGAGCTGGCTTACAATCTTCCATGTGAAAAAAGCGTAGAAGATCACAGTCATACTTGGATTGGGAGAAGGAAATACCTTCCTTGGATTGCAAGACTTGAAGGCTGAGAAAATAATGTAAATGTCCTAAGTCTGTCATTTCAAACTTCTTTTTAAGGTTGGACTTCACATGGTTAATAAGGTTGGGATCACTACCAGTGAGGATAAGATCATCGACATAAAGAACAAGAATGATAAGAGACTTGCCCTCTTTCTTGGTGTAGACAGTATTATCAGAATGACACCTAGAAAAGCCAGATTCTAAAAGAAAACTATCCATTTTGGCATACCAAGCCCGAGGAGCTTGTTTGAGACCATAAAGGGATTTCTTAAGACGACATACAAGGCTGGAGTCTGTTTGTATAAACCCAATAGGTTGTACCATGTAGATTTCTTCATGCAAGTCCCCATGCAAGAAGGTGGATTTAACATCCATCTGATGGACTTCTCATTTGAAAGAGGAAGCAAGGGAAAGAACAAGGCGGACAGAGTTCATTTTGGCAATGGGGGAAAAGGTTTCAGTATAATCAATGCCTTCAACTTGTGAAAATTCCTTAGCAACAAGTCGAGCTTTATGTTTATCAACTTTCCCAACAGGCCCATACTTGGTTCTGTAAACCCATTTTCATCTAACAAGTTTGCGTCCCTTTGGTAGAGGAACAAGATCCCATGTATTGTTTTCCAATAATGAATGATATTCTTCATTCATAGCTGCATCCCAATATGGATGGCCTGAAGCTTCTGCAAAGGTTTCAGGATCATAATTTGTCGACAGTTGAGCTAGTAAAGAAGAGGCTCTTTCAAACTGAGAACGGGTATGGCGCTGATCTGTAGGATCACTGACAAGATCACCTGTTGCATCTCGAGTAGCTTGGACCCATTTTGGAAGTGAAGGAGCTGAAGGAGATGAAGGAGATGAAGGATGATCCTGAGAAGGTGGGGGAGGATTTTCATCCTCACTTTCATCATCTGAAGAAGAAATATGTTCAAAGGTAGAAGAGATAGAGAGAGGTGGCACATGCACCGAACTAGGCTCGTAGGCCGATTTATTTTCATCAAACTTTACATCTCTTCTAATTATAACATTTTTGGACTTAAATGGAATAAGTCTATATGCTTTGATAACTTCAGAATATCCAACAAAGATACATTTTTCACTCTTTTGTTCTAAAGCTTTACATTTTTCATCTGGAATATGGGCCCATGCTTCACTTCCAAAAACACGAAAGTGACTCACATCTGGTTTAATAGAGCTCCATGCTTCTTCTGGAGTGATGTTCTTTAAAGCTTTAGTAGGAGTGTGATTTTGTATGTAATTTGCACAGTTAATTGCTTTTGCCCAAAAATTAAGACTAAGTCCTTTAGATTGAAGCATACCATTAGCCATTTCCTTTAAGGTGCGATTCTTCCTTTCAGCTACACCATTTTGTTGTGGAGTATATGGAACAGTCATTTGGATTCCATGCTCAGTGCAAAAGTTGATGAAGTCATTTTTAACATATTCTCCGCCATTATCTGATCTTAGCTTAAGAATTTGATGTCCATATTGTTTTTCAACAAAGGCCTTCAAGGCCAAGAATTTGTTAAATATTTCACTCTTGAGTTTTAAGAAATATACCCAAGTGTGTCTGGAGAAATCATCAATGAAAGTTAAGAAATATTTGTAGCCAAAGAAGGAAACAACTGGAAGTGGACCACATAAATCATTATGCACAAACTGTAGAGGGGCCAAAGCGTGCCAAGAGGCACGTTTTTCAAAACTGTCTCGATGATGTTTCATGAGTACACATCCGGAACAAACACCATCTCTGCAAGATACCATGGGAAGACCTGTCACCATATTTTCTTTACATAGGTTCTGAAGAGAGCGATAGTTTAAGTGACCAAATCGCTCATGCCAAAGTTTGCTCACTTCATCATTATGAGCAACAAATACTGAGGGAAGATTTGATGACCCAAAGTTGTGAAACTTATACAACCTTGTGGAATCATCAGCAATGTCAGTGGCTAAAATCTGTCTAGGATCCTTTAGGTCCTTAATTACAACATCGTGAGGTGAAAATTCAACGATTTTACCTTCACCTGAATGAGTTATCTGATATACAGATAGAAGGTTGGAGGATAAGGTTGGAAAACATAATACATCATTAAATTGACCATTGTCTATATGAACAGTTCCAGTCCCTACAACACTAAGAGATCTATTATCACCAACATATATATTTTTGGTGTTACAATCATTTCATTTAAAGAAGAAAACATGGCTTTATTTTTGGCCATGTGATAAAAAGCTCCAGAATCAATGAGCCACTCATGAGAATGAGAAGAAAAAGATACATTTACTGCATTAACCAGACCCAGATGCTTGACAACCACATGCAGAACGTGTTATTCCTGAAGATGAAGTTGAAGTTGAAGAGTGCTCCAAATGGATGTTATGCTTTTTCATTGTTGCTTCCAAGGATTCCATGTTCTTAAAGCATTTGGATTCTAAGTGGCCATCTCGATTACAGAAGTGGCAATGTCTGTCAGTCTTCTTCCCTTTGTTTTTATTTGCCTTAACATTTTGTTGAATTGATTTTTCATTTTGAGACTGAAATTGCTTAAGACCCTTGTTTGGTTTAGGACCATTCTTTTTAGGATATTGCTTCTTAGGATTCTTT
>APFE031669870.1:4983-23753 GCA_000404065.3 Pinus taeda | reverse complement strand
CAGTAGCTAGAATCTGTTTAGGATCTCTAAGATCCTTGATTACAACATCATGAGGTGAAAATTCAACAATTTTACCTTCACCTGAATGAGTTATCTGATAGACAGATAGAAGGTTGGAGGATAAGGTTGGAACACATAATACATCATTAAACTGACCATTGTCTAGATGAACAGTTCCAGTCCCTACAACATTAAGAGATCTATCATCACCAACATATATATTTTTGGTGTTGCAATCATTTAAGGAAGAAAACATGGCTTTGTTTTGGCCATGTGATAAGAAGCTCCAGAATCAATGAGCCACTCATGAGAATGAGAGGAAGAAGATACATTTAGTGCATAGCCAGACCGAGATGCTTGAAAACCACATGCAGAAAGTGCCATTCCTGAAAATGAATTTGAAGAGTGCTCCAAATGGATGTTATGCTTCTTCATTGCTGCTTCCAAGGCTTCCATCTTCTTAAAGCATTTAGATTCTAAGTGGCCATCTCGATTACAAAAGTTGCAATGTCTATCAGTCTTCTTGCCTTTGTTTTTATTTGCCTTATCATTCTGGTGAAATGATTTTTCATTTTGAAGCTGAAATTGCTTAGGACCCTTGTTTGGTTTAGGACCATTCTTTTTAGGATATGACTTCTTAGGATTCTTTGAGTTTGGTTGCTGCTGGGCGATTAACGCTTTCTTAGAAGAGTTTCCAAGATTAAGAAGACCAAGGTGTAAGAGTTTTTCTTGTTTTCTTATTAAAGAATCACAAAAAGCATCAAAGGAAGGGGGCTTGTAGTCATTTCCTTCAGAAATGAAGGCTTCTCTTATAAAATGGAAGGTGGAAACAAACACAAAGTAGGCTGGTCCCAACTTAGTAAGAATGCAATAGATAAGGGCACTATCTTCTTTCTTAACTTTAACACCTTCCAAGAGAAGTCTAATGGTCGTGAACTTGGACAAGAAATCTTCAATGCAAGAAAAATCATTAGGGTTTAATGTAAGCAACTCATTTTCAAGATGATGGGCTCTAAGTTCATTTTTTATTCCAAAAACTTTAGTAAGCTGCTCCATTGCTTTATCAGGAGTATCAAGTTCAGCAATATGGAATCTAAGATCGGGAGAGATAAACATCCCTATCAACCCACGTGCTTGATCTTGCCTATTTCCCATTTGGCTGCTTTCTCTTCATCTTTCGGCTTGGTTTCTTGGCCTGTGGCTATTCGGTAAAGACCTTTACTTCTAAGTAAATCCACAATGTAGGACCACCATTGGAAGTAGTTAGTGCTGTCAAGGATAACTTGGCATGAAATTTCCATTTTGATAGAAACTGAAGCTATATATGCTGAAACTAAGTGTTCCAATGGAAAGAGCTCGAAAAATTAGGCTGGTTAAAAAAAAAAACGGTTCTGAAAATGGCTTCCGGATGAAGAAGTTATGACCTTTTTAGAAAAAGTTGATGAAGGCGCCGACAAAGTGCGGGAATGTGTGGAAATGAAAAAAATGCTCATTTTTCAACAAAAAGGAGATTTGAACCCAATACCTCTACTCTCTTAAATTAGCTTTGAACTAAGTGAGCTATACAAAAAGAGAGAGAGAGAGAGAGAGGAAGGAAAAAAAACACTCATTTTTCAACAAAAAGGAAATTTGAACCCAAGACCTCTACTCTCTTAAATTAGCTTTGAACCAAGTGAGCTATACAAAAAGAGAGAGAGAGAGAGAGAGAGAGAGAGAGAGAGAGAGAGTCACGGATGCTTTGGATTGCGTGCTTGCTTGAGAAAGTTTTTTTTCTCCCTACAAAACAAAAACACAAAACCCAACACGGACATGCAAAAAAAACAAGCCTTACGGCTTAAAGTTATCTTTACCAGAAAACTAAATATTTTCCTCAATGTTTCTGATTTTCTGAGATCACACTAAGGTGCAGGGAAAAGAGCATACGCATGAGAAAAATTCTTCCTTTCTGTTTCTGATTTGCCCAGATCGCACAGAGTCGCAGAGAAAAGAGCATACATAGAAATGAAAGGTATAGATCCGCTAAAAAAAATAGCTAAATAAACTGAAACCGAAATAAACAGAGAGAAAATAACAGTAAACTGCAAATAAACACTGTATACCTCCAGATCTAAAAAATGACGCAGCTAGGGCTATCGGAAACCTTTTCGCGTGAAACGAAAGGGGTTCCTCACCGGAACAGATGCTCCCAACAAAACAGAGCAGTCCTCTCGGCCCGAAAGCAGTCAGAAACAACAGATCTAGGAGATGGCAGTCGCATGCAGTTCTACCGGCTTCATATTTGGATCAACAACGGACGCGGCCCTCAAATAGCTCTTATACCATGTAGGAATTTAGAGGGTAAGTTCCTCAGACAAAACACCAAAAGGACATTGCTCACAAATAGATCACAGATCAATACACCAGTATTTTGACGTGGTTAAAACCCTCAGGAGGGAAACAGTCCACCCCTGTGCCAACGTGGCTACTACAGGAAATTTATTAATAAAATAATGAAAATTTACATAAGCTTCTCTCATGCATGGTTAACCTACAAATGACCCTCCATGCACTTTAAATAGAATTCATGGACCAATCGGGTGTCAAGCCACGGATCAAGTGCCGGTAATACGGAGGAGAGAATGAACCGTCTGATCACTACATTTCGTGACCGTCGGATTGTAAGTTACAAATGTACATGTTAAAGAAACAAACTTTACCTAACTCTCTACTAGACCAAGTTATACTTAACTATTCCTACGTGTCGGAATATTTTAACATTAAGTCCTTTGATGAAAAACAATCTGGACATCAAATTCTTAAGCTAAGATCTGATAATGGTAGAGAATATGTTAACAACAAATTCATCAACTTTTACATTGAGAATGGAATCCAAATGCAACATATTGTTCCATATACTCCATAACAAAATGGTGTAGATGAAAGGAAGAATGGCACCTTAAAGGAAATGGCTAAGTGTACGCCTCAATGTAAAGGACTTATTCTTAGTTTTTCGGCAGAAGCAAATAATTATGCAAATTACATAGTAAATCACACTCCTACTAAGGTTTTAAAGAACATCACTCCAGAAGAAGCATGGAGCTCAATTAAACCAGATGTAAGTAACTTTCGTGTTTTTGGAAGTGAAGCATGGGCCCATATTCTAGATGAGAAACATAAAGCTTTAGGACCTAAGAGTGAAAAATGTATATTTGTTGGATATTCTGAAGATGTCAAAGGATATAGACTTATTCCACATAAGTCCAAAAATGTTATCATTAGAAGAGATGTAAAGTTTGCTGAAAATATATCAGCTTACGAACCTAGTGCGGCGGATGTGCCACCTCTCTCTATCGCTTCTACTTCTGAAAATATTTCTCCTTCAAATGATGGCAGTGAGGATGACAATCCTTCCCCACCTTCTCAGGATCCTCCTTCAGCTCCTCAGCTTCCAAAATTGGTTTTTCCTACTTGAGATGCAGCGGGTACTCTTGTCGTTGATCCTATAGATCAGCGTCATACACGTTCTCAGTTCGATAGAGATTCTTCTTTACTGGCTCAAGCTTCAACAAATTATGATGCTAACACCTTTACAGAAGCCTCAGGCCATCCAGATTGGGACACAACTATGAATGAAGAATATCATTCATTATTGGCAAATGATACATGGGATCTTGTTCCTCTTCCAAAGGGACAAAAACTTGTTAGATGCAAATCGATTTATAGAAGAAAGCATGGCCCAGATGGAGAAGCTGATAAACATAAAGCTCATCTTGTTGCTAAGGGTTTTTCACAAGTTGAAGGCATTGACTGTACTGAAACCTTCTCCCCTTTTGCCAAAATGAACTCTATCTACCTTGTTCTTTCAAATGGGAAGTCCATC
Organism: Pinus taeda; assembly: GCA_000404065.3. Lineage (NCBI taxonomy): Eukaryota > Viridiplantae > Streptophyta > Pinopsida > Pinales > Pinaceae > Pinus > Pinus taeda. Next base: position 19,894 of record APFE031669870.1, on the reverse strand, counting down.
AGATGGATGTCAAATCTGCCTTCTTGTATGGAGACTTACATGAAGAAATCTATATGGAACAAACTACTGGATTTATACAAACAGACTCCAGACTTGTATGTCGGCATAAAAAATCCCTTAATGGTCTCAAGCAAGCCCCTTGAGATTGGTATTCCAAAATGGATAGCTTTCTTTTAGAAACTTTCTTTTCTAGGTGTCATTCTAACAACACTGTCTACACTAAGAAAGTGGGCAAGTCTCTTATCATTCGTGTTCTTTATGTTGATGATCTTATCCTTAGTAGTAGTGATCCCAACCTTATAAGCCATGTGAAGTCCAGCCTTAAAAATATGTTTGAAATGAAAAACTTAGGATACTTGCATTATTTTCTTGGTCTTCAAGTCTTGCAATCCAAGCAAGGTATTTCCCTTTCCTAGTCCAAGTATGCCTGTGATCTTCTACGCCATTTTCACATGGAAGACTATAAGCCAGCCCCTTCTCCCTTTCAGTCTGGAGCCAAACCTTCAATCACTTGTACTTCCCCTGAAGTTGGTGCTACCTTACACTGTCAACTTGTAGGAAAACTTTTGTATCTGACCCATACTTGTCTTGACCTTCCCTTTGATGTTGGTCTTATTGCTGAGTTTATGTAAAACCCACATTAAATTCATTGGAAAGTAGCTACAAGAATACTTCGTTATGTTCAAGGTACAGTTCAGTTTGGGATTCATTACAGTGCAGAAGCATTTCCTCTATTGGTTGGTTTCACTAATTCTGATTGGGCTGGTGACCCTGATGAGCGGAAGTCTACTACAGGTTATTTTTTCGCTCTTGGCTCGGGACCTATTACATGTTCTTGCAAGAAACAAAGTGCCATTTCTCTTTCTTCAGTAGAAGTAGAGTATCGTAGAGTTGTAGGAGCTAGTAAGGAGGCTTTGTCACTTCATCAGATCCTGTCAGAGTTTGCCTTCTAGCAGCAGCATCCGACTACACATTGGTGTGATAATGAAAGTGCCATTCTACTATGCAAAGGTCCAGTCCAGCATCAACGTAGTAAACACACTGAACTACACACGCACTTCATCAGAAAGCTCATTCATGACCATGTTCTTGAAGTGCACTATTATTCAACAGATGATCATGTTGCAGACATCTTTACAAAGGCTCTCATAGAGGCAAAGTTTAGTAAACTTCGATTTATGGTTGGAATTCAGGAAGTTGTCACTAAGGGGGGATATACTCAAGTGCCTCCTTCCTTCTCCTATTGTGTCATATTTTACATCCTTCAATCCTATCCCAAGTTGTCCTTAAGGGGGGATGTTAGGATATTCTGACACACAGTAAATAGTTTAGTATAACTTGGTCTAGTGTAGAGTTCGGTAAAGTGTGTTTCTTTACTATGTACTTTGGTAACTTACAATCTCTCGGTCACGATATGTTCTAGACAAGAAGTGATCCAGCAGTCCATTCTATCCTCGGTATTACTGACACTTGATCTATGGCTTAACAACCGATTGGTCCATGATCTCTATTTAAAGAGCATGGAGGGTCAATTGTAGGTTAACCATTCATGAGAGAATCTTATGTAAATTTTCATTATTTTGTTAATAAATTTCCTAAAGTGGCCACATTGGCTTAGGTCACAGACTGTTTCCCTCTTTGAGGGTTTTAACCATGTCAGTGTATTGATCTGTGATATATTTGTGAGTGGTGTCCTGTTGTGTTCTATCTGAGGACCTTACCCTGTAAATTCAAGCTGAATTCAAAGAAATTAAGATTTGGAAATAATTAAATTTCACTTCAATTTTCGAGGACCATATATGAGTGAATTCACAAAACCTGAGATTTGGATTCTAGAAACACTTAAATTTCACATCATTTATTAGGATTGGAATTTCCCTGAGATGCGAACATGTATTATTAAGGATCTACTTTTCCTTTTTAGTGACAGTTTTCAGTTTATAAATTGCGATATAGGAATCCTTGTATACATGCGTGACACAATTCTTTGGTCACAACTAATGAAACTGAACTCCATCAATACATAACAGACAAGGTAGAATGTAAGAGAGCATCTACTTTTAAACATATACTTTGACAAAAATAAACATCTTTGCAATCATATAAAGTTGTCACCACACCAAAAAAGGAATTAAAAACCAAAATAAAAAGAGGAACAGATTTGGATTGTTATGGTTACTCTAACAAAATGTTAAATAGGATCAATATGTTAATATGGAAAATAGTGTAGTTGATTATGATTTATTGAGCAAGGGGTTAACTGAACAGAATTTCATTAATATTACTGGGTATTTGGCTAGTTTTGTGTTGGCAGGTGCCCTATTCGAAATCCCCTAGGTGAGGTGCACTAGTCAATACTAATAGGTTTACATGGCATTCCATCCATGAATGTGGGGAAACATCCATTGGTATTCCCCAGGAGTTTTTCTTGGAAAGAATGAAAATGGGATTTCCTAAAGAGAAATTTTGAGATGCATATAGTGTACACCCAGTAAAATCAACTCTATAGAGACACACCATAAAAGAAGGAAAAATGAAAATGCTCCAATATAGTAAAGGCCATCAATTATACTCATGAAGAGATTATATTTCAGGTATTCTTATCGACCATAAGACAAAATGCCTGCATACACTTATGTCTGCTCTACTATCAAACAAAGATATTACTAACAATGGATCCTCTGATCAAGTGAAATAGTCTAATGTCAATGATGAAGCAAGTGATCGAGTAAAATATGAATTGTGATTGATATTTGGTTATATGGTTGTGATCTTACTTACCTCTTCCACAACTAATTGTTGAAAAATTCCAGATAGATAAGTATTCCTAAATGTATATATGAATTGTATTAAATTATTACTAATTTTTGATGGTTTATTTCGTTGTTGAATTCATTTTTAGGTTGCCCTACTTGTGTTAACCACATTTTTGATTTATGGATTCATGATTAATGGAATGGTTGTGTGTATTTAGGCTGCATAAATCTATAGTTTCATGTACGTCAATAGTAAATACTTAATATAAATTACTTCTTAAATTTGTGTGAATTTGCATTCACATTTTGTCTGAATTATTCAGTTCAGTTACTTCGTAAGTTAATGTGAATTCAAGTTCAATTTTTGTGTAAATTTTGGTGGTAAATTGAAGTACCACATCCTCAAAGTGCACAGAAGTTATTAGGTATATTACATGCATGGACCAATACCATGTAGCTACGTTTGACATGCAAACCTTAAAACTCTAGCTCCTATAAAATAGGAGAACTACCCACAACGACATGCACCTATAAATGGAACCAACATGATGGAATATGGCACATACAAATCTAGGGGCTGAAATTCCCTTAATGCACATTAGAGAACCTAGCTTGGTGGGCCTCAAAGTTTGTGAGGAAGAGTGAGTAGATTGCAGAGTATTGGCTTATTTCACTCTTTAGAGAAAATTTAAATAATTTTTAGTGATGAATCATATAAGTTTTAAAGTAAATTCTACTAATTTTCATAATTTAATGGTTTATTTCAGCCTTTATAGAAAATTTAAGTAATTTTTAGTTATGAATCATACAAGTTTTAAAATAAATTTTACTAATTTTCATAATTTAAGGGCTCTTTCATTGATCCAGAAATAGAGAATGAATAAAAAGAATAGGAGCTTATTGATGATGACATCATCACAAGGGTGCTAGAGCTTCATTTTTATTCCATTGGAGTTCAGTGAGGTGCGAAGTATTCTCATAATAACCCTAGTGACCACAATGTTAGGAATTTTGAACATCTAAGACTTTCATTTGGGTCTTCTACCCCTGCTTCTTTATTATAATAAATGGCTTCCTAAAGTCATCAAATGCCAATGCCATCCCTGCAAACACTAACAAAGTGAGTCACATAGAATCAAACATTTTATTATAACAAATGCCTTCCTAAAGTCATCAAATGCCAATGCTATCCTTGCAAACAATAACAAAGTGAGTCACATAGAATCAAACATAAACTTAAAAGAAAGGATTAAAAAAAATAGTGAATCTTGAACCAGAGATCTGAGTAGTGTGTACTCCTCCATTTATGCAGTGAGGTTATTGTTTGAAACATACCTTAGCACCATTAATGGATTGAAGATCCAATGGTGGGGTTCGATATAAGTCTGCCACTGGTAAAACCTTAATTCACAACTCTCTTCAATCGTGTTTTCCCTCCCGCCCTGTGAAAAGTGAAAGTATGCTACTCGTAAACTTAAAAGCAAGGATGAAAAAAATAGTGAATTTTGAACTAGAGAGCTGAGGTGTGTGTACTCGTCCCTATGTGGAATAAGACTAAAAGTGGGATGGAAATGTAGCGAGGTTAGAAATGAAACATACATGGGGCCATTAATGGATTGAAGATCCAATGGTGGGGTTAGATATCTAAGGTGTGCGTACTCCTCCCTGTGTGGGATAAGACTAAAAGTGGGGTCGAAATGTAGTCAGGTTAGAAATGAAACATACCTGGGCACCATTAATGCATTGAATATCCAATGGTGGGATTCGATATCAGTTTTCTACTGGTAAGACCTTAATCCACAACTCTCTTCAATCTCGTTTTCCCTCGTTCCTGTGAAAAGTGAAAATATGCTACCCGTTTTCCCTCTGCCTTATGAAAAGTGAAAAGTTAATTCACAACTCTCTTCAATCTCATTTTCCCTCAAGCCCGTGAAAAGTAAAAATATGCTACCATTTTCCCTTTGCCTTATAAAAAGCGAAAATTTAATTCACAACTCTCTTCAATCTCATTTTCCCTCTCCCCTGTGAAAAGTGAAAACATGCTACTGGTTTTCCCTCTGCCTTATGAAAAGTGAAAATCTAATTCACAACTCACCTCAATCTCATTTTCCCTCCCACCTTGTGAAAAGTGAAAATATATACTCACTTTCCCTCCACCCTATGAAAAGTGAAAATTTTAGAATGTAAATGAATATTGGAATTGGGAGGGCTTTGTTACATCAAGGTTGAATTTTTTCAAAAATGTTAAAATTTCACTCCGTAAAAACAATAATTACAATATTTATAGAGTATAGAGTAGATGTGTAGGTGTAATGTATGTATGTAAAAAATTCTAAATATGGGCTTACTTAAATAATAATATTAATAATAATAATAATAAAAGTCAAAAGTATGGGGATGAGTGCAAAATCTAAATGTTGGCTCAATTAATAATAAAAATAATAAAATTCAATGTGTTATATTTTGATTTTGTTATTAACTTGTCAATAGGTTTTGTTACAATACCATGAGCCAATACCATGGCTTATCAATACCTCAGGCCCAAAAACCATAACTTATTTCACAACTAAAATATTTTATAACAATATGACAAGATTCTTAACCATGGATATTCACCGGCCACTTCACAGTGGATATTAGTAACTTGTAAAAAATTGGTTTTGTTATAATACCATGGGCCAATACTATGGCTTATCAATACCACACACTCTAAAAATATAACATATTTCACAATCAAAATACTTTATAACAATATGAAGATAATAACATATTTCACAATCAAAATACTTTATAACAATATGAAAATATTGTTAACCGTGGATATTCATTCTCGCTTTACCATGGATATTATTAACTTGGAAATAGACCTTGTTACAATACCATGGGCCAATACCATGGCTTATCAATATCAGATGCCCAAAAAACATAGCTTATCTCAAAATCAAAATATTTTATGAGAATATTACAGGATTCTTAATCATGGATATTCACCCTCGCTTTGACATTGACATTATGAACTTGTCAATAGGCTTTGTTACAATAGCATGTGGCTTATCAATACCACATTGCAAAAGATCATATCTTATTTCACAATCTAAATATTGTATAACGATATAAAAAGATTCTTAACCATTGATATTCACCCCCACTTTACCATGGATATTATTAACTTGTAAATATGGTATGTTACAATACCATGGCTTATCAATACCACATGCCCAAAAACCATAACTTATTTCACAATAAAAATATTTTAATTTAATTTAATTTATAACATTTTTTATTTGAAGCTAATAGGAAAAGGGTTGTAATTAGTTTTCAAAAATATATAAAGCCTCTATCCTCAAGACTACTAAAATTATACTGATATAAATTAAATTAAGGTTTTATAAAATTAAAAATGAGAATACTTTTGTATTTAAAGAAGTGAAATTTATACAATACAAGTTTTAGTAAGAATCAACATAGATCTATCTTAACTAAGGATCCAAGTGATGATAGCAAGCAAAGTGATGGGAAAGGAGTGGAGGGAGATAGTGACAAATATGGAGTGTGGAGAGAGAGAGAGAGAAAGAAAGAGAGAGTGAGAGAGTGATGGGGGGGAGAAGGAGGTAGGAAGAGAGAGAGAGGGGAGAGAGTAGAAGAAAGGGGGGGAGAGAGATATGGAGTTGGAGGGGGAGAGAGAGGGAGGAAAGAACTAAGGCATATTGAGATAGAGGTGGAGAGAGAGGGAGTGCCAACCAATAAATGGATAGAGAGAGAGAGGGAGAGAAGAGAGGAGGGAAGAGAGAGAATAGGTGGTGATAGAGATAGGGAAAGAAGGGAAAGAGACAGAGAGGGAGGCACAAAGATGGAGGGGGGAGAGAGAGGAGAGTGATGGGGGGGATAGAGGGAGGTGAGAGAGAAAGGGAGAGAGAGGACTAAGGGAGAGGAGAGAAATATGAAGTTGGAGGGGGAGAGAGAGGGAAGGAAGAAGAAAGACATATAGGGAAAAAGGTAGAGAGAGGGAGTGATGGAGAGAGGAGAGATAGAGGGAAGAGAGAGAGGCGGAGAGGCAGAGGGAGGGAGAGAGATATAGATATGGAGAGAAAGTATGTATGTTGGGGGGGTGAGATAGAGAGAGGGAATAAGAAAGAGACACATAGATACAAATATAGATATTATATAGTATTATATAGTCATCCTAGATCCATCTTAACATGGATCTATCACGTGCCAAAAAAGAGGTTTTCACATCGAGATATTGGATCCCTCTTGGCACTTGATAGGTCTGGGTTAAGATGGATCTAGGATGGCTTCATAAGTTTGTAGTTGTATATGATAAACTAACACTTTTTTCATGGTTGTGTTTGAAAACATTTTTTCCATATTCGGTGTATTTATCATAATAATATAATATATTTTAATTTAATTTTAAGCTTACCTATTTTATGCAATGATTTTGTTGATAGTTTATAAAGATAGACATCTCATACTTTTGGAATTTGAAAAGGAAACATGTGCTCTTAACTTGGTTGTATTGAAAACATTTAAGTATAAGAAAGAAACATGCCCTCTTAACTTGGTTGCATTAAAAACATAAGTGTTCTTGTATACTAGGTGGGTGCAAAGAAGAGAGAGTATATAGTAAGTGGATTAAATAGTTAAAAACAAATGTTAGTTAAGGTGAAGGTTAAAAAAACTAACAAATAGGCTAGGTTTAGGATATTACTGTTTTGGGACATCTAATGTTGAAGGTATATTTTATGGAGTTGTAGTCTAAGCCCTTGGGTGTAGGGCACATATTATGGGTATCTTGGACTTTTGGTGTGTTTTAGTGGTGTCAACTCCTGGTGGAGAGTCCAACCAATGAGTAAAGAAAGTTTTTCATTTACAAGGTTGGCACCAATCAAGTATTGTTCCTCTCTACCCAACTCTAAAATGAGAAGTGTGCATAATGGACTTATTATCATAGCAAATTTCAAATGTTTGATTATCTTTAACTTCAAGGGCTTGAAGTGGCTTCCTCAACCTATAAATCTTTAAAGGAACTATGTGTTTTTCAATTAAAACGTTGTGGTCAAGGAGCTGCAAAAGAGGAAGGCTTTACGGATATTTTTAAAGGGTTGTAATGACCCTCATCTTGTGGTAAACATGTAGATATGATGCTAATGGTCCTGACCTTAGTATATTCACGTATAAAATGTAAATATTTTCCTATCACCTTGCATTGTATAAATATGATAAATATTTTGTGGTTACCCGGATGTACATGTTTAAGTTCCACTTGCATGATTATGGGAAACACCTCTTATTTATCCTTGTGTACATGGGGAAGATCGTAACTACTCCATGCCCACAAATATAATAGTGAATAGTGTGTAATTGAATCAAAACCCTAACCATTGACCCAATCTCCATTGATGAGGCTTCAACCAATGATCCTTCCTTAAGGTAACCACTTATAATTATTCATGACACATTTTTCTAACTCAATGGACCTTGTATTAACTAGGGGGACTTAGATGGAACCTCAATGACTTCAAGGTGAGGGTGATAATGAAGGTTCAACATATACAATAATAACTTATACATATGTCTTTATACCAGGGTCATGATACAAGTATGAGTAACTCTATTAATAGGGGGGGTTAAAGATCATATAGCTCGACTCATATAGTTGTAAGAGTAAAAATAATTCAACCCAAGACCTAAGAAGAGACTCACAGATAGTCATAGGCATAATATTTACAGGCCTTGATGCATGCAATGAGGGCGGGGAGATATTTTGCAACCTATTAGCACACATGAATGGATTTTTCTCCTCTCTCACACCTTGTTGATTCTAGAACAGACCTAAGAAGAGGGAAAATGATAGATAGGGAGAAAATGGGAGGCCAAATGGTAGGAAAGGGAAAATCCAGTTAGCCAAGCGCTAACTAACTAGAAGGATGGAGTGAGAAGTAGAAATATAAGAGAAATTGGGATAAAAAGAATAGAAAGCAAAAGAGCACAGTGAGAGGAGAGTAAGGGAGAAGGAACTGAGAGTCAACAAGATGAGGAGAGGGCAATCAAAGACAAGGAAGTCATTAGGTAACTACTCGAAGGGTGTTGTTGCAAGGAGGGCGTCACACTTGGACATTGTGGGGTTTTCACCACGAAGATAACAAACTAAATTTTGATGTTAGAGGTAAGCCTCCATCATGTTGTTGAACTGTACATTTGACATTTACAGCATCAAACTACCACTTCTCTACATCCAATTAACAATCAAGTTCTCGGGTCTCGCCCAATGGGAAAATCACTACCATGAATCTCTTTAGAGAACTACAATTTCCAAAATATCTTATGTCATATATTTGTTGGTTAGTTTTACAATCCAAGATTCAGGAACCTTACCATCATACTTGTGGCTTAGCCGCCTTCCAAGTAATGCGATAAAAACACCTAGTAATATTTTCACGTTAAACACTATACAATAAACTTAATGCTAATATCTTAGTGAAGAACAAGTAACAAGCTAAACTCTGGAAGGGTTTTTGGATTGACTGTTAGTGAAACTCATTGCAGTTAGGTGTGCCAATGTGTGTTGAGTGTTAGCAAGTGCTAGGGAAACACAACGGAGCACTAGGTCAAAATGCATGGAAATGAATGAATAAGAGTGTGTGACATGGAGTGTGAATGAATTCTAGGTGTGGTGAGAAGGGAGTGACATGGTATGCTAAGCAGTGCTAAGTCATTCTAGCATGCCAGAGCAACATGCAGCCAATATGTGCTAGGTGCTAAGGTTTGCCAAATAGTGCTAGGAAGTGTTAGGGAGCATTAGGGAAACATAAGGGAGAACTAGGTGAAAATAATGCATACAAATGCACGATTAAGAGTTTTCGATAGGAAGTGTCAGTGATTTTAGGGTGTGCTAAGGAGGGAGTAACAAGGTATGCTAGGCATTGCTATGGCATTCTAGAGGCCAGGGAAACATGACAATATGTGCTACGTGCTAAGGTGTGCCAATGCATGCCAGTGAGAGTTATGGAGTGTTAGGGAAAAACAAGGGAGCACTAGTTTCAAATGCATGGAAATGAATGAATAAGAGTGTGTGACAGGGATTGTCAGTGAGTTCTAGGTGTGTTAAGGAGGGAATGATAAGGTATGCTAGGTAGTTCCACTGAATACTAGAGTGCTAGGGTGACATGCCAAGATGTGCCAAGTCCTAGAGTGTGCCAATGTGTGTTAGGGAGTGACACGAGAACATAAGTGAGAACTAGTTCAAATTGTACTGAAATGAATGGATAAGAGTGTGTGATAGGGAGTGTCATCAAGTTCCAATTGTGTTAAGGAGGGAGTGACAAGGATATATGCTAGGCAGTGCCAAAGCATGCTAAAGTGTCAGGGGATGTTAAGGAGTGGTAGGGCCTGTTAGGGAATGGAAAATCATGCGAAGGAATATAGGGGATGATAATGTGTGCCATGTAGTGCCAATGGATTGTTATACGTTCCAAATATTACGGCATGTGAAGATGTAAACTATGTTGCTTAGTTGTTTTATGGGCACAGTTGGATGAGAACCTTGACTTGCTAACTTGTTAAGTGGGATGAGTTAAGATTGGACATGAGAAACCTAAGATTATTTATATTCCATTAGGGGAACAAGGCATAGTCTAGTTGTAGTAAATGTAACTTGGTAAAGTTGTTGTAGTCGAGGCAAGACTTGGTTGGGTTCTTAAGTCTAAAAGAAAATAAGGGTAGTTATGAGGGCATGATAATTAAGTAGTGTCATGGTGTGCTAACCTATACGAGATAGTGTCAATGAATGTCAAGGTGTTTTTGGGAGTGTTAGGGAATCACAAGGGAGAATTAGCTCAAAGTGCATGAAAATGAATGAATAAGGGATTATGTGAGGGAGTCTCAGTGAATTCTAGGTGTCCCATGGAAGAAGTGTGATAGGAGAATTTCATATTAGGACTTGTAGGAGGAAATCATATAATTGTGATAAGGTGATGGAAAAATCAGTTTGAGTCAAAGGGAGACTTTGGTCTATGCTCAACACTATTTTTTCAATGACTTTGTTGGGTTCCCAAGTCACAAAAAAGGTAAGGTTATCTATGAGGGAATATAAACTAGGGAGTTCCAAGGTGTGCAGGGAATTTCACGAAGTACTAACACATGTTAGAAAATTCCAAGGAATGTTAGCCATGTCAAGACATGACAAGTGCTAAGGCATGCCAATGTGTGCTGGGTTCTAGGATGTGGTGCCAATAGATGCTAGGGATTGCCAAGGAAACACAAGGGAGGACTCGTTTCAATTACATGTAAATGAATGAATGTGTGTGTGTCATAAGGAGTGTTAACAAGTTATAGGTGTAATAAGGAGGGAGTGACAATGTATGATAAGCAATGCCAATAGATCAGAGAGTGCTAGGAAATTCTACTAAGATGTCATAAGTGCCACAGTGTTCCAATGTGTTCCAAGGAGTGTTAGGGAGCACTAGGAAAACACAAGGGAGCAATAGGTCATAACGCATGGAAATGAAGGAATAAGAGTGTGTGGCAAGTGAGTTCCAAGTGTGTAAAGGAGGAGTTACAAAGTATTATTGGTAATGAGAAGGGAGTGACATGGTATGCTAAGCAGTGCTAAGTCATTCTAGTGTGCCAGAGCGACATGCAGCCAATATGTGCTAGGTGCTAAGGATTGCGAAATAGTGCTAGGAAGTGTTTGGGAGCATTAGGGAAACACAAGGGAGAACTAGGTGAAAATAATGCATACAAATGCGGAGTTAAGAGTTTGTGATAGGAAGTGTCAGTGATTTTAGGGTGTGTTAAGGAGGGAGTAACAAGGTATGTTAGGCACTGCTAAGGCATTCTAGAGGCCATGGAAACATGAAAATATGTGCTAGGTGCTAAGGTGTGCCAATGCATGCCAGGGAGAGTTATGGAGTGTTAAGGAAAAACAAGGGAGCACTAATTTCAAATGCATTGAAATGAATGAATAAGAGTGTGTGACAGGGATTGTCAGTGAGTTCTAGGTGTGCTAAGGAGGGAGTGACAAGGTATGCTAGGTAGTTCCATGGAATGCTAGAGTGCGAGGGCGACATGCCAAGATGTGCCAAGTGCTAGAGTGTGCCAATGTGTGTCAGAGAGTGACACGAGAACACAAGCGAGAACTAGTTCAAATTGTACTGAAATGAATGGATAAGAGTGTGTGATAGGGAGTGTCATCAAGTTCCAATTGTGTTAAGGAGGGAGTGACAAGGATATATGCTAGGTAGTGCCAAGGCATGCTAAAGTGTCAGGGGATGTTAAGGAGTGGTAGGGCTTGTTAGGGAGTGGAAAATAATGCCAAGGAATGTAGGGGATGATAATGTGTGCCATGTAGAGGCAATGGATTTTTATACGTTCCAGATATTATGGCATGTGAAGATGTAAACTATGTTGCTTAGTTGTTTTATGGGCACGGTTGGATGAGAGCCTTGACTTGCTAACTTGTTAAGTGGGATGAGTTAGATTGGACATGAGAAGCCTAAGATTATTTATATTCCATTAGGGGAACAAGGCATAGTCTAGTTGTAGTAAATGTAACTTGGTAAAGTTGTTGTAGTCGAGGCAAGACTTGGTTGGGTTCTTAAGTCTAAAAGAAAATAAGGGTAGTTATGAGGGCTTAATAATTGAGTAGTGTCATGGCGTGCTGACCTATACCAGATAGTGTCAATGAATGTCAAGCAGTTTTTGGGAGTGTTAGGGAATCACAAGGGAGAATTAGGTCAAATTTCATGGAAATGAATGAATAAGAGATTATGTGAGGGAGTGTCAGTGAATTCTAGGTGTCCCATGGAAGAAGTGTGATAGGAGAATTTCATATTAGGACTTATAGGAGGAAATCCTATGACTGTGATAAGGGGATGGAAAAATTACTTTGAGTCAAAGGGAGACTTTGGTCTATGCACAACACTATTTTTTCAATGACTTGGTTGGGTTCCCAAGTCACAAAAAAGGTAAGGTTATCTATGAGGGCATATAAACTAGGGAGTGCCAAGGTGTGCAGGGAATTTCAGGAAGTGCTAACACATGTTAGAAATTTCCAAGGAATGTTAGCCATGTCAAGACATGCCAAGTGCTAAGGCATGCCAATACGTGTTGGGTTCTAGGATGTGGTGCCAACAGATGCTAGGAATTTCCAAGGAAACACAAGGGAGGACTCGTTTCAATTACATGTAAAGGAATGAATGTGTGTGTGTCATAAGGAGTGTTAACAAGTTATAGGTGTAATAAGGAGGGAGTGACAACGTATGACAAGCAATGCCAATAGATTAAAGAGTTCTAGGAAATACTACTAAGATGTCATAAGTGCCACGGTGTTCCAATGTGTGCCAAGGAGTGTTAGGGAGCACCGGGGAAACACAAGGGAGCACTAGGTCATAACACCTAGAAATGAAGGAATAAGAGTGTGTGGCAAGTGAGTTCCAAGTGTGTAAAGGAGGAGTTACAAAGCATTCTTGGCAATGCTAAGGAATGCTAGAGTTATAGGGTGACTTGCGGCCAAGATGTGCCAATGCATGCAAGGAAGTGTTAGTTGGGAGTGCCAGGGAAACACAAGGGAGAACTATGTAGTGTAAGCTAGAAGCGCCAAGGAAACACAAGGGCGAACTATGTCAAAATGAATCGAAATGAACAAATAAGAGTTTGTGATTAGAAGTTTCAGTGAGTTCCAGGTGTGCTAAGGACAAATTGACAAGGTATGCTAGGCAGTATTAAGGCATGTTAGAGGCTAGGACAACATGTCAAGATATCATAGGTGTTATGGTGTAACAACACGTGTCAAGGAATCATAAGGATTTATAGGGAAACACAAGGGAGAACTAGGTAAAAATGCATGGAAATGAATGAATAAGATTTTGTGACCAAGAGTGTCAGCGATCTCTATGTGTGCTAACGAGAGAGTGACAAGTTATACTATGTAGTGCCAAGGAATGCTAGAGTGTTAAGGTGGTAGGCCAAGATGTGTCAGGTGCTAGAGTGATCTAGGGAGTGTTAAAGGGTGTCATAGAAACATAAGGAAGCACTAGATAAAAATGCATGGAAATGAATGAATAACAGTGTGTGAGAGGGAGTTTCAATGAGTTCTAGGTGTGTTAATGAGGGAGTGACAAGGTTATATGCTAGTCAATGCCAAGGTATGCTAAACTACAAAGGCATGTCAGGAAGTGCCATGGTGTGCTAGGGAGTGTCAAATCATGCTAAGGAATGTAGGGGATGTTAATGCATGCCACATAGTGTGAAGGCATTCTAAGACATGTCAGGTGCTCTGGCATGTCAATATTTAAATTGTGTTGTTTAATTGTTTTAAGTTCGGTTGTGTTATATTCTTTCCACATAGTTAACAAGGGGTTTGAACGGCACCCGTAACCCCACTTTATGGGGTCTGGGGCAGCGCCCTGGAAAATTTTGGTTTTGGAGCCTATGTTAGGTTGGGTGGACCCAGCTATGGTTTTGTGCATGATTTTTGCACATGTTTTTTGGATGCAATGGTTTTTCGGTAGATGGTATTAGACGCGATGGTTTTCGGTCCATGGTATTGGATGCTTCGGCATGTATAAATATGTCTTGCAACATTGAAGGAAACATAATGAAAAATCAAGCTGGTAGTCCCAGTTTTGGGATCCAGGGGAAATCTCTGTGTATATGTGTTTTATGAGTTATGATCTCACATTGTTTATTTTCTGTGTTTTAGAATTCATATGCAGGTAATTTCTGTATGGGGTTAAAACCTACATTTGTTATCAGAGTTTTTTTGGCTTCAAGGGGATGCCTTTGTTGTTGAGGGGTTTCGATCGAGCCTTTAGTAGACCTTGTTCAGTGGGAGATCTGTGAGATCGGTTCTGGTGGTGAAAGAAGATGGCGAGTAGGGTGTTAGTGTCAGTCTTTCCAGCCTTCCTCCAATGATCAAATGTGCTCTTACAAAGTTATTTTGAAGTGTCAAGGTCAAATTTTGTCATTTCAAAGAAGTTTCAAGCAAAATTTGGTCACTAGGCATTAGGTCTAGGGTTTGCTTTCACTCCTTCTAAAGTTGTCCAAATGGCAGTCTATGTCATCATTTAGCTGATTCTATCATCATTCATAGGGTTTTCAATATCATGTCAGTGTCTAATGAGTCATTTTACGTCTTGTTCATGCTTCAGTTG
>APFE031669865.1:61082-71977 GCA_000404065.3 Pinus taeda | reverse complement strand
AGCAGTGGAGGCTGTAGAGTAAGGTCCACAAACATTTGACTGAACTCACTCCAAGATTGCCCCAGATCTACTGTCTCGATCCAGAAAGGAATATGTCACATACTTACCTAAGGTACAACCTTTCAATGTATTTGTCTACTCCAGTTTCCCCTTGGCAAGTTTAGTAGAAATCTACTACATGATCTTCATGGCTCCATGGTGCAAGTGGCCCAATCTTCTATGCCATAACTCGCCAACATCTTAGCTCTACACCATCTCAGCTTTGGAACTCAATGAAACACAGTTGTCTACCTCTAGCTTGTATATATTCTTTACTCGAATCTCAATTTGCTTAGTCTGTCCAGTGCCGATATGCCTCAGGAATACCTTTCCTTTACTAAAGACTACATCATAGCCTTTATCTTCTAGAATAGCAATAGACACAAGATTATTCTTTAGACCTAGTACATACTTTACATCAGTCAAGGTGAGGGGAGCTCCATGCTCCCTTTGAAACACAGTCGTACCTTCACCTGAAACACGGTACTTTCCATCATCACCCATCTCGATCTACATCTGGAGATCCTTCTCCTCCAAGGCACTAAAAAGATTATTATCACTTGACATGTGGAATGAAGGTCCACTATCAAGGTACCACACACATCCCTCCATGGATGAAACCATGCATGTAATAAGAGAGAAATCCAACTCAAACTATGAGGCTAGTGCCTCACCATCAGATCCCTTTGGGGATCTCGTCTTCGATTTCTTCTGTGGATAATTTTTAGCATAATGGCCCACTTCATGACAATGAAAACATCACACTTTTGATTTGTAAGACTTCTTCCCACCATGGGAAGAGACAGATTTGGGATGGGATGCGTTCCCTTTCCCTTTCCTCACCTTACTCACTAAGGCTAGATTTTCCTCATCATCTTGCTTTGATGAGGACCCATCTCTAGTCGTTCTCCTTATTCCCTCCTGCATCAAATCTGACCAAATTTGTTCCCAATATGGTAGTTTTTCTCTTCGATTAATCTAGTCTTGGTAGCTATGCCAACTCTGAGGAAGATCGAGGAGTACAAGACTCACCATGTCATCATTGGTTGTTGTGATCCATACACTTCCAAGTTCATCCCTGCAGGTGGTGACCTTGTCTAGATCTATAGAGATCGTGTCACCCTTTTCACACTTGATTTTCCAAAGCTTGTCTTTTAGCGCCAGCTTCCTCTAGTCACTTCTATTCTGATATAGATATTTCAATGTTTTCCACATCGAAAATGGTGTCTCCTTCCCATGGAAACTCGAGACTATGTGGTTTGAAACTCCCTCCAGAAGGATTCTCCTTGCTTTAGCCACACATTTCTTCCATTCCACCAATTCTGTAGCATCAGTCAGCTTGGGGACTTCTTGATCAATGAATTCCTTTAGATCATTATCCTCTAATACTACTTCCATGCGATCCTTCTAGGCTATATAATTCGAGCTACCATCAAGGGCATGCTCGGGTCTTAAATCGTTGAATGCCATTGGTGAAATTGAGACGTGATAAGTACTTGATTTCTATATTCAGGAACCTCAAACTTTGAACTTCTTCCTTCTTGTATATAGTTCTCTCCTTTGATCACCTTTGCTCTGATACCATGTAGAAATTCCCACTATAGATCAGTAGATTATGCAATATACTAAAGAAAAATACAAGATCTACTTCTACAACAAACTTTGCAGAAGCTTAATTGAATATGAGCAAGATCAAATAGAACACATATAACTGAGAATGAGAAATCAATCACACATGAACACAGAATAATAACCCGTGGAAAGTCTCAGCCTAAAACCCCAATCTCTGTATTATCATACAAGTGGAAATATGTTCAGTATTACAAAAAGAATCAGCTCACAAACTATCTTTCTCTCTTTGCAATCAAAACAATACCACTCATAGATTGAATAGACATAAGATATATCTTTCCTCAGCCCTCCAAGCCTCCTATTTCCTTACATAGTTTTCCTTGGGGTCCAATGACACCACCTATGTGAATTGGCCTCATCACACTCACTAAAACTAAAGAAGTAACTGTGCAATCTCCAAGCAATGAATTCCTTCTGCATGCAAGAGATATTCACAATGGAATATTCCTGCAACTGATAGTACACCATCCCTCCATCTAATCTCAACTGGGTCTTTGTCTTAACTGACATGAATGAGTTATTTATGAGAGAATATTCAATTATCTGAAGTGCAGCAGTTACATGCATGCATGCATTAACTAACTGAACTCACGATTAGTTCAACAAACTATTTGAACTAATCTAATTGGACTTGACTCAGTTAACTAAGCCAACTAATTACAACTCATCCTAATCTCTTTAACTAATGGATAAATTCCTCAATCAATGGAGAAACTGTTGCATGTCCCCACATAGACTTCATGTTTGATTTTCTACAACTAATTAACTCAAGATGAATTAATTAATTACTTTTCAAACAACTGCTAAAATCAAATTCAAATTTTTACTTCTCTATTTTAGTTCAAGGACTAACTAAAATAGGAAGGTATCTCAAAATTCTATTTATAGCAATACTAAATTTAACACTTCTATATTTAGCATTTCTTGTTGCTATTTTCAACATGCTACTCAAAGAATCTGTTCATCCCAAGTTTCCAACCCTCTGCGTCTTCAAGTTTCTTCAAGTCTCTATCAAAATTAGGTGGTTTTTCTTTCTTAAACTCATTTGGAAAGTATCCCCTATCATTCCTCCTGTAATGATGATAACGATGATGATCATGATGCCCATTAGAACAAGAACTATAATAGTACATGTATCCATCACTTATCGTATCCAGAGTATCCAGCAATCTACCATCTCTAATAGTGTCATCTTTATCTAAAATGTGACTACCATTAGACCTAATGCCATATGCCCCATTATTTTTGTCCTCTTGTCCATGGATGATCCGAAGTGGCTCTTGTTGCTACAATTCTGATAAACATTGAAGAAGTACAACATTAACCTCTGCTTGTTCCTCTTATGCCTATATGATCATGTCATTGTCCACCTTACAAATCCTTATGTCTTCCTTCAAGCTTGTCAATGTGTCTGCCAAATCATAAAAGTTCCCAACACCATGCTACTCATATGATTCATAGGGAGAGTCTTTCTAGTCTACCATCTTGCTAGTCATTTTGATCATTCTCCAACAAGGAATATAATGTCAACTAAACCAAACCACAATGACTAATTTACCTTAAATAATTTGGGGAGGATATCTCATCTGCAAGATCATCAAATCAACGTGATAAATGTATAAACATAATCATAACAACATATAGACATATAATACATAATCACATAACCTTGTAAGCATCAGTCTAGCTAGAGTACAATCATCAATGCATGACCATATCAACTACGCACACCATGACCTCATGCATGACAACACCACCAACATATTTTGACAATATGCAAGCATAAACAATAGGTAACCAATCATACACTCATGATGACATACTTCATAATAACAACATCCTCTTTCACATGGCGATATCACTACAACCATGACTGACACCATGCATATGCAACAAGCACATAGACCACAAGGATGATTAATCACACATGAAAATGACATGAATGCATGAAACAATCACCACCCATCTAGTCCAAGGGGTGAACCATGCTCTCATACCACTCTGTAACCCCCTTCTCCCACATCTACCCAAGTAAATGGCCAACTACGGTAAACATGTGAGAAGAGGCTACTATTATTGGATTCAATCTCCTATGTGGCCTTAATGAAGTGGAATCGCCATAAACACAACTTACATACCTTCCATATCAGCTAAAGGACTCCTAGGACCCACCCCAACCACTCAAGTAGCTAGCCCCTAGGTCCCAGTGAATTTTTTAACCACTTGACCTCTGGACACTCCCATGTCATAGGCCTACCAGCATCCAAGATCCTTTGGATGCTCTCACTACATGGCATGCTAGCATCTAGGGACTATTTTTGTTAGTGTTGTGCCATTGTCCACAAGAATTGAGCCACTTTTTTAGGCCCGGAGCCCAAGCCACTGCCCATAATTGAATGACACCTCCAGAACAGTAAGATAATAGGGAAACAATTATGCAAAAGTAAATACTTGAATATGCCCATAACCAAACCCATACTACCCATGTCATGCATTTTGTCAAACATATAAAAAATATGTAATCTACAGGTGTAAACAACAAATCTAAGCATATGGATCTCATATTTATTTGAGAATCGTTGAGAACCATTGTTCCCTCATATCATTTTCTGCATTATCATCTATTAGGTCATAGATACATTTGTTCATTCATTTACAAGTAAAAACATGATGAGAGCCATACATAGCCACGGTCATAAAAGAAATACATGACCAACATAATAGAAATTGAAATACCAATGAAATAATAGCCATAGGATCCACATATAAACTAATATAATACTCATAGAGATACAAGGAGAAATAACCTCATATTTGTAGAATTCCCTGTAGATTCATAATCTCATGCAATTTGGTAAAGCATAGGACAAGAATGTACTTCTAATTTCAACCAAAAAAATCCAATAGATCGATGAAAATAATATGAACAAGAAGAAGATAAATTACTGGAACACAATACAATATGTATCTAGGGAAAGCCTTAGCCAAAACCCCTACTATATATATTACATTAATCAAAAATACTAGATGACAATTTAATGTTTGTTCTTACAAGAACAATCCCTGCACAAATATAATCAACTCTCATCTCACAAGCTAGCTCAAGCCAAATCGCTTAGCCTCTCCTGCTGCTCTCTAAGCCCCTGATTCCTTGCGCCTTGGTCAAATAATTTGGATGAATACAATATGCTTTGCTCAACCTTGAGCTTAACCTGCCCAAGTATTTCCTATCCTCCTCTTGATAACTTCATTTGGCCAATACTTACCCAAATTTCCAAGCCTCCAAGATTCTAGTTATTTTCACAATTCCTGAGAGAATTAGCCCGTATTTAAATGGAAATTCCTCATCCATAATTGTAATCCAAAATTAGGTCCTTCTCTGATTGCATGCATGATATTTACAACTCTATAAAACATACATCTGATAATACATTGTCCCTACACTCTAGTCTCAACTGGGCCTTTCTCTGAAATGACATGCATGAGTTTCTCATGAGGGAATCTTTAGTTAACTGGAGTGACACTTGTGGATGCACAAGTGCACAAACTAATTGTTAATCCTCTATTAGTTCCACAAACAGTTAAAACTAATTTGATTGAACATAGCTCAATAAACTAAGTTATCTAATTACAACTCACTGTTAAACTCATCCTGGACCACTAAAACTTAGGGAGAACATATACATTACTTCCGAAATACTTCCAACTCGAAATTACTAAGTTAACTTAGTTAACTATTACAAGTTTCTATGAGAAATGAATTGCAATTTTAATTCACAATTTAATTCAAGAACAAATTAAATTGGAATTTATGGATTCTATTTTTAACATCCCTTGTTGTTATTTTCAACAATATTGATGATGTGAAATTCAAACCGCGATGGGACTACCACATTCCACCCAGAAATAAAATGGCTGAGCCAAATCTATCTTTACCCATTCACCCCATGCCATATTCCAAGCATGAATGTAGGACTCAAACCAAAAGAACCAAACTGGGCATCTCGAGGCTAAACCACCTCACCCTCATCAACAGAAATGAGGCTTTACCATAATCCATCCTGAATCAGTAGGCTAACACAATGAACTTAAACTAAAATGCTTTACCGTGATCTCCACTATATCACTAGGCCAAATAATCATGGATTCCACCCATTTTCTCCACTTACATCGTGAGGAATTTCTTGTATCCTTGTCTCTGAGGCTTTACCACAATCCACAGTATAATCCAGGGATCACTATGACCTAAACTAAGACACCACCCTCTAGGCTTTACCATATATCCCACCATTCCCCAACAATGATTCCTAGGCCCACGAGGCAACACAATCCTGACTTTACCGTAACCCATAGTCTGGTTGAGGGGTCACTAGGCCAGTGGCTTTACCATGATCTATATTCTAGTTCAAGGACCACTATACCATGTTCTCTACCACTCAGATATCCACCTCAGTTAGCTTTGAATCCATCTAGTAATCCATCTCAACCAAAACATGAAAACCCCATCACACTATGGCTATCACTATGGCTATCTAGAAATGGAAAGGCCAGGATGGAAACGTTGTCACACCTAGAAAAACCCATGCCATAGTAGCGAAAAGAACCACATTCAATACCATGCATGCTAAATATAGCAAGGGAAATACACAGACAAATCAATACCTACAAAGAATATTGCAGTAGCTACTTGATCTTTCTCTTCCTTGCTTGATATCTGCTTCCACTTACCTATTGTGCCTTTCTTGATCCAATGCCAAAGTGTTCCAATAAAACTCTATGTGTCCAAGAGTATGAGAAAGATAGAATAATGAGAGAGCTTCAAAACTAAACTGACAAAAGGTTACAAACTGATCTTCAATTTTTTTTTATCAA
The DNA here is from genome assembly GCA_000404065.3 of Pinus taeda. Lineage (NCBI taxonomy): Eukaryota > Viridiplantae > Streptophyta > Pinopsida > Pinales > Pinaceae > Pinus > Pinus taeda. The sequence goes on along the minus strand of APFE031669865.1, from coordinate 65,434 downwards.
TTAGGCCCCTATTTTCTTGATTTTCCATTAGTTTCCTTCAATTTCCTCCTTACATGAAACATGTGGCCTTTCACCTTCTTTATCTCCTAATTTCCACTATTTTCATAAATAAATGTGCCAAAAATTCCATTTTTCCTTTCCAAAGCCTTATCCATTACCTTTGCCAATTTCCCTAGTCATAATAAATCAAATGAACACCCACACTAGGATGCCTTTCCCAACATTTAGCTTGGAATAAGTGTCTTATCAACCGTGGTTATTATTTTTTCCTTTATTAAATTTTATTACATGGAATTTCCACCAAGGTTATTACACTATTACTAAATGGAAATAGGAAATTATTACATTGGACTTCATAATTGAACTACCCAAATCCAAGAGACATAATGAGTTAATCATGGTTTTAGTATATAAACTAAGTAAAGAAACTCATTTTATCCTAGTACAATCTACTTACAAGAGTATTCAAATATGTGATATTTTCATTAGGGAGGTGTTTCAATTGCATGGTATACCAAGAGTATTCATATCAAATAGAGATGCACAATTTACCTCTACATTCTAGAAGGCTCTCTTTACTAGATTAGGGACTTAGGTATAGTTTAGCACTGCATACCATTAGCAAAAAGATTGAAAGACCAAACATGTGAACCAGGTGCTTCAAGACATGTTGAGAATGTATGTTATGTAGCAGCCAACCAAATGGGAAGATTACCTTCACTTGGTTGAAATCACATATAATAATAATTACCATGAATCCTTAAAAATGATTATGTTTGAAGTGTTGTACAGAATAAGGTGTAGGACCCCTACCAATTGGAGCAGCCCTGAAGATAAAATAATATTGGGGCCAGACATGTTAGCAGAAATGGAGAAAACCATGAGGAAAGTCCGGCAAAATTTTAAAGCTAACCAAGTTAGGAAAAAGGTGCACACAAAAAATAGAACTTGTAGGGAGTTTATATTTTTGGATCATGTATATGTACGAATTAAACCTACCAAAAGTTCACTAAGATCAAGAGGTTGTGCAAATATTTCCCCTTGATTTTGCAACCCTTTCCAAATATTGGAAAGGATAGGACTAGTGGTGTACTAGTTAACACTACCCAGTCATATAAGAGTTCATAACGTATTTCATGTCTCATTATTCAAAAAATATGTATATGATCATAGAAATGTTATTTAGAGGCAGGATATATAGGTAAGAGTTAAAATGGATTTTAAATCAATATTACTAATATTGATCTAATGATAGTATGAGCTAATTATAGTTTATGAGTTTGTGTAGGTAGAACCTAATGGAGAATTCCTCGTAGAGCCTCAATGTCTACTCAACCATAGAGAAATAATGCTACGAAGGTAAGCCATCACCCAGGTTAAAGTGCAGTGGATGCACTTTAGCCTAGAAGAGACTACCAAGGAGGATGAGAATTTTATGCAGGAAGCTTATCCTGGCCTATTTACAGGGCAAGATAACATTGGTGATGGTGTTACAATCTAAGGGGTAGATGTAACACCCTCAATCATTATAAATTTTATTGATTTACTTTTATTTATTTTACTATTTAAAAGACTTATGAACATATGGGTTGAATGAAAATCCTGATGTGAATATAGTTAAATATAAAAGAAATAAAAAATTTATCTATTTTACTTCACCGTAGGAAAAGAAGTAGTGGTAATTTGGAATTCAATGGAAAGTAACCTGATAAATTCCTTTACTAGACAGTTGGATTTCAATTACCCTTTCTCTCCTTTGAGATAAAAGATTATACCATAAGGAAATGAGCCAAGGAAGGAAAGATAGAAAGTTGGAGGTATCTGGGAATAAGGGAAAACCATCTAAGAAAACCTACACAGGACACTATGAGGTGAGGCAGGATATTGTCTAAGAGGTGTTCTTGAGCTGGATAGAAATCCAATGGAAACCTCCAATTTGTTGATATGTTTTGGTTTGGACCTTAGGGGTCTAGATACCTATGAACTACCCTAACATAGTTACTGATCGAGTGAGAAAATAAGCTGGTACCCGTTTTTTTGAGGTAGAAAAAAATCACCCAATTTTGAAAATGAGCCGGTACACCTTTTTTTTTTAGCATATTTTTGGCACTTTAAATTTTCTTATGTATCAAGTATGAACATTTTTTTTAGATGTTAGTGATTTTCATGCTAATTTTGGAAAGTGTTGACGCAGAATCAACCCCTTTTTTTAAAGGCTTGATTGACACTTTAAATTTTCTAATGCCTTCTTATTCCCATAAGATGTTTTTCTGAGTGTATTTTTTTTGTTTATATCTGTTTTCATTTTTCTTTTCAATTTTGTTTGTAATGAAATCTTAATTTTTTCACGTAGCTAAAAAAATTAAAAAATGATCAATAATTTAAAGTTAGTATTTTCTATATGTTGATGTAATGTTAATTAATATTTCAATGGAAATGAAATAATTGTCACTAAAACACAATAATTTTGAAATTTTGACAAAAGAAAAAAACACATTTTCTATATAAATATAATGAAAAAAATACACATTTTCAGAATTTCTATCAAAAATGACATTTCAAATAAACAATTTTTATGGGAAAATCCTAAAAAAAAAGCTTTAAAGAATAACATTTTTTTATGAATTTTATGTTAAAAAATAATAGTAATCATAGATTTTTTACAAAAAAATGATTCACATAAACATTAAAATGAAAATCAGATAATACAAATATTGAACATATAACACCAGTAATTAAATGTTCATTCGTCTCATAAAATCTCAAAGTCAAAACATTAAAAGTAAAACTAGTGAAGATCTCTCAAAATTGAGTTTGATTTGCAATCATAACTTAAATGTCATCAAGAATATCATATAATCCATGTTCATTGTCTTCTTCCGCTTCATTGTTTTCTTCTTCCACAATATTTTCTGTTTGAGTTTCCTCATTTTCCTCTTCTAATAGATCTTTCATATCTGCAAATCTCCCAAAGTGTCCTTTTGCAATCATTCCATATAATGGTGGTTGCAGTTCCTTTGCTGTTTTTGCTACATGTGATTCATTAAAATCTCCTTTCCTCAAACAAGCTTCTTTCATTGCATTTGGAAGAAATTGAAAAGCTTTAATTCTTTATTGAATAAAACTGCATTGTAGTGGGTCTCTTTCAATCTTAATGCATTTTATTCCTTTTTGTAGGTAATATGCAAGTGTTGTACCTAATCATCAAGCACAAAAACAATAAGTAAGTAAATTAGTATAAACACATAAAAACAAAATATTAAAATTCAATTTTATATAATAAAACTTACCTGAACCTGAAAATAATTCCAAAACCCAATCTCCTTCATTTGAACATAAATTTATAATATAGTTAATCAATGTTTGTGGTTTTTGATAAATGTTAACCATCTCTCCTTTTGCATCTTTATCTTCATATGATAACTTTTTTACGACAGTATCATGAACTAGTACTTGGCTATGACTCTTTCCATCTACTTGGTTCATAAGAATGGACTTATAACTGTCATCTTTTGTCCAACATTCAACATGGATGAAATCACAATCACTTATAATTGAATGATATCTGGAAGAAATAGGATTTGGCTTTTTCTTGTAACACAACAAAGTAAAGGTTCAATCCACGTGTACATAAAAAAAATTACATTAACCAAACATACAATTTCAATGTCTTACCATGTAAGCTACATTCTTGAGTTTGATTTTTCCTTGAAGCTTGTTAATAACACTGCAAATTTTGTGTCTGAATGAAATGTCACAAATCTCCAAAGTGGTGATGTTGTGACTTCTTTAAAGCCCATAACCATTTTATTAAAAGATTGATAAGTGTAAGGCTCACTATCATATTCAATTTTTGGGAAATTGAAACCATGAGGAATGTTTGTGATAACCAGGGCATATTCCCTTTTAGGTATGAGTTTTACAATGTCTTCATATTCACCTTGTATTATTTGATATTGGATAGTGTCCAGTCCATTGCAAATGAAATGAGTAAGAGTAGGATCAAGTTCAACATTCCTAAGACGCTGCTTTCTTAACCTTTCCAACTTAATTTTTTCAATGAAACTTTTGGAAGTATTTGATATTCCATTCACATCCTTCTTCAACATATTTAATGAAATAAATAAGTATAAGTAATATAATAAAATAAAAAATCATATGAATGAAATGAATGTAAAAATCAACATACCTTTTTGAATGCAAGATAAAAATCTTTAATTGTTACTGTAGAACTTGATTCTAGGTAGTTGAGCACAACATCATTCCAACTCTCTTCATTCAACATTTTAACCATATGTTCTTTTATTTTCATATAAATCTTATGACTAAATAAATAAAGTAAAAATTGTTAA
>APFE031669865.1:35912-57451 GCA_000404065.3 Pinus taeda | reverse complement strand
TTTTTCTTTTTCGTCGTTATAAAAGTATTAAAAAAAATGTTTTTTATGTGGCTTTTCCTGTAAAAACACAAAATTTCCTCAAATTCATATGTAAATAGTCGAGATAGAAAGAAAACTAACTAACCTTTAAAATGCGTAAAACACCCGTTGAATGCCCTATCTATGACAATGCAGCTCCTTTACAGCTCGTCTGCAAAATCGCTCTAAACTTTTTACCAAGACACACGAGACTTGATGTGATGTGATGAATAGAAACGATGAATTTTATTTTATAGCAATGATTGTGGGATTTATTTATCGTTTCTTGAATGTAGGATTAAACTTAAAATTAATATCTCTCTCTCTCTCTCTCTCTCTCTCTCTCTCTCTCTCTTCTCTCTCTCCTATATATATATATTTATATATATATAGATATAAGATATAATATATATATGTTATAGGTTTTATGTTGATTTTCTTTCATTTGGGATAAAAAATATTGATTATAAAATGAATTTACTTACATAGTCAATTGTTAAAGAATGTAAATAGAAAAATTATTTTTGAGTTTCTATCATATTTTGAAAGAGAAACTAGGGTGAAATTTTTCCAACCAAACGATTTAGTTAAGATGGTTTCAATAAAAAATTATAGATGAAATTTTGCGAGGGGAAATATTAAAAACAAAATTTTGGAGGAAAATTGTTCAGCAGAAGTTTGTGGGGGCAAACTTGGAGGGAAACTTTCGGTGAAATATTGCCGTGGGGGGGGGGGGGGGGGGGCTTGAAGGGAATCTCAATCTCTAAGCTATATATTGTCATTGGGAGAGAGTGCATTTGTATCATTTGACATATTTTGGTTGAAGGTCATGGATTCTTTTGATAGTGAAGCTTTTCTTTCTTTATCATCGACATCTTCACCATGAAACAACTCTATTCATTTGATGAATGTTATAGGAATTTTTTCACTATGAATAGAAAGACAAATTTTCCAATTTGTCTTAATCCTAAGGATGATGAAAGAAACATTGATGAAGGGAAAAAAAAAGAATTTCCTGTGAATAAAGGGTCAATTTTTCCACTTCCTCCTAATCCTAAGGATTATGAGAGCATCAATGATGAAGGGGGGGAAGAAGAGTTTCTAGTGTCAAAGTTTCCACATAGTCCTAATCCTAATGAGAGTGGCACTAATGAATAATTTCTTGAGTCAAAGTTTCCACTTTCTCCTAATCATAATGATTATGAGAGCATCAGTGATGAAGAGGGGGATAAAGAATTTGCAGTCAAAGTTTCCACTTCCTTTTAATCCTAAGGATTATGAGAGCACCACTGATGAAGGGGGGGATGAAGAATTTTCAAATTGAAAGTTTCCACATAGTCCTAATCCTAAGGATTATGAGAGTAACACTGATGAATAGGCCGGGGGGGGTGAAGAATTTGCAGAGTCAAAGTTTCCACATAGTATTAATCCTAAGGATTATGAGAGAAGCACTAATGAAGGGGGGGATGAAGAATTTTCAGAGTCAAATTTTCCACATATTCCTAATCCTAAGGATTATGAGAGCATCATTGATGAAGGGGGCAATGAAGAATTTGCAGAGTCAAAGTTTCCACATATTCCTAATCCTAAGGATTATGAGAGCACCACTGATGAAGGGGAGGGCGAGGATGAACAATTTCCATTAAATAGAGATTCAGAGTTTCCACTTAGTCCTAATCCTAAAGATTATGAGAGCACCACTGATGCAGGGGAGGATGAATAATTTCCATTAAATAGAAATTGAAAGTTTCCACTTGTGCCTAATCCCAAGGATTATGAAACCAACACCGATGAAGGGGAGGATGAAGAATTTTGTGCAAATGATAATTTGACACTAAATAGAGAGTCATATTTTCCACTTAGTCATAATCCTAAGGATTATGTGAGCACCAACGATGAGGGGGAGGATAAAGAGTTTCTTGCAAATGATAATTTTAGAGGCACAAATACCAATAATGAATTTTCTCTAAGTAAGTGTTTCAAAGGTAGTCGTAGTGATGATGAATTGAGTCCTCCAAGGGAGGTTTTCAAAAGCAGGGATGAAGATGGTGAAGAATTTCTTTTGAGTCAAGATTTCAAAGCACAGATGTTGGTAGTGAAGAATTTCCTTCATGTGAGGATGGTAATGAATATTTTTGAAACAATGATGGTGATGCATTTTCTATCTATCTTTGTTAGTATAATATTCCTCCTACTGATGATGAAAATGCTTCTGCAGATAATAATGAAATGAGGGATACGTTGAAGAAAATATTGTATCTAGGAGTAGGAGTACACCTTATATCAATCCAAAATATTCCAGTTATATGAGGGTTAGGACAAAATATCTCACAAGTATAAGTTTTGTCGGTGATATGATTTCAAGTGAATGTTGTCGAAAGGATTGCTTGAAACATGTGGATTTCAAGTTTTCTTTGGAGGAAAGGAAGAAATATTTGACAATGAATAAAAGCATGCAAAATTCATTTTTAGTGGGTTGCATGCAATCTACACTAGTAGGTTATGATTATCATGTTGGGATTTAGTGGGTAATTTTCGTTAGTCAAGAATCCAAGGAAAACTGGAAAAAGACCCTACATATTATTAAGAAGTATGTTATAAAAGAGAGGTTGTAACATTACCAATTACTACAATGTCATCGATGGAATATTTCTTTTCAAAGCATGGAGAGTTACATATGCCAAATAAAGACACAATACATATTCCAAATAATTTCTCAAGATGAGAAATATACAACTTATACAGAGAATATGCAGAAGGTGTTCAAGGAGATGGTAATTTTATTACATATTCCTATTTTACAAGGATATGGAGGAATGAATTCAACAATGTTTGTATTCCTAAGAAGACAAGGATGTGGATTTACAGTACATGTGCTTCTATTAAATAAAAAGGAGACAAATATCAAGGGGCAGAAAGAGATATGTATTCATAACATTATTTTTAAAAATTGGATAGTTATCAACTATAAAAATATATTTATTAATAAATTTCTTTTATTTTATGTGCAGATTCCATTGTCAAAGCACTTCAAGAGCATCACAATCAGAAAACAAGTGAAAGACAAAAATTGTGTAAACATAAAAAAAGTGTTATGATAATCCCAATAAATATTTGGGTTTGATAATTTATGGTATGGACCAAAAGAAAACACTTCTGCCACATTTTGTTTGCACACCAAAAAAATTACAAGAAGAAAATTTTATTCGGTTTCACTTGGTTGGATGTATGGTCTTTAATGGGAAGATGTTGCTAAGGGTTTACTTCACAGATCCAAATATTCATAATGATGCAAATCTTACCATAACTATAGTCCATGATGTGCTTTCTCATTGGTCTGGTATTCTTCCTAAAGTTTTGTATCTGCAATTGAACAACACAACCCGTGAAAATAAAAACCAAATTCTTTTCGGATATCTAAACATGGTTGTTCACTTGGGAAATTTTAAAAAGGTAAAGTTTGGTCTCCTTCTTTTTGGGCACACTCATGACCATATTGATTAGATGTTTAGTCGTTTTTCAGTTACATTGAGGAGGAAGAATGTTAGGAGCCTTCCATCATTAATTGAATATATTAAGAAAGCATATATTCTAGAACCCATTTTTCATGTGCTATAAGAAACTATTGACATGCGAAGGTTTATTTTGGGATCACATGATGAGGAGAAATGCATTGAACATCTTAATGGCATTAGCTTCCAGCATGAATTTCGTATCAAAAAAATTGATGGCAAAACATTTATATGGGGCAAGAAGCATTCAATTGTTGCAGAATGGGGGCCATCATCAAGTTTAGCATTTTTCAAGTTCATTCTAGATCATCTAATATTTGCATCAAAGATAATATTGTTACAATCAATTCTTGAAGTCAATAATGCACGAAGGCATGAGATAGAGATAAATTATTCTGAATGTCTGGAAGAAATAAAAAAATGTATTAGAGATACATATGACTACTTTGATGATGTTGATTCAGTTTGGTGGGAGTATTTTTTCAATGATCAAAGTGATATCATCTCAATATTAGGAAATGAATATACACTTTTGAAGACTCCATTTATTTGGCCTCAAAAGATGCCAAATGAACAGGAGTAAAGACCCATTGTTGAAAAACAACAATCTCAATGCATTATTAATTCTCAACATTAAGAGGAAAGAGAAATCTATATTGGTTCTAGAAGATCGTGTGCACAATGTGAAGCCATGGAAGACCTTTATAGAGATTCTATGCAGGACGTTAAGGAAGGTTGCATGACAATAGTATTAGCAAATGGAGATCCAATTGGCTATCCATTTTGGGTTGTGAAGGTCATAAAATTCATTAAATAAAATTAAGATATTACAATTATTGAGGTTGAGGTACGTTGGTATGCCACAAATACCCACCCATTCAATGGTGTGTACAAGCCAAAGATGGTAGTTGATAAAAAAATTTGCAGAAAGAGAAAAAGAAAGGGTACAAATATAAATCATCACCACACAGACGTATTCAAATTGGAGGATGTTGACATACTTGTCTATGACTTCAATTTAACAAAGAGAGGAACTCTTCACTTTAAGTTTGTTAGCTCTGCTATGTACTTCTGCGTTTGGAGGACCAAATACTAGCTTGGCCGTGTGTTTTTTGCAAGTAGGGAGTTCGCAGCAGTCTATTTTCTCCTTCTCCTTCATTTTTCTTATACTCCCATAGCCCTCGCCACCTCTGTTTTCCTTCAAGGCCCGACATTAGCCCCTTTTCTATCAAGCCCCTCGACACTAAGGTTTTAAACCCATATAACCATGCGCCTCCAAAACAAGTGCTATCTGTCAATCCGGTTCTTCCCCTGTCACATCAATCAAAAAACACGTGCAGTAAAACCCACGTCGTCTGATCAATGCATCACAATCTAATGGTCTTTGTAGATTTCCCCGCTCATTAACTTGTTTATCCCTTTCATCGTCTGATCGTTCCTGCCGCATGATCCAACGTTATTTGCTCCTCCCACGCCCGTGAACTGCCCACGCGTTAACTCGGGAGGAAAGCGGTTTCCCTCCCATCATGTCTGCCACGCGTCATGGGATAGGTGTGATCGTGAGCCCGTGTACGAATACTGCCATAGGCTCTAAAGTGGTGCGATCAATACCACCCACCACTTAAACCATTTCTCCCGGCTCTTAACTCCCAGCGCAGCTTCCTACCCCCAGTCACCGTTGGATCTGACCATATGAGATCCAACGGCCTGTGATCGTCCCACTCCCATATCTCTCGATAGATTCCACAAACCGATCTCCATCGTTCATCTATGCAATCAACGGCTCGCAATCGCTTGCTCAAACTTTCACTTGATTCCTCACTCAGAGAATCTTCGTCGTCCGGTTGTCTCATCCAACGGCCAGTCTCGTTCCTCTATTTAGTTCATCCACCCACTATGAAGTCCATGTTTCGTAACTGTACCATGCTTCCAAAGGATGAAAGTAACCTGTTCGCCTGTACCTGGTGCATTTCCTCTCCAACAACCGCATTCAAGAGCAGTATGGACGAAGAACAAGAAGGACAAGCCTCGAGTAGACTATGGCATTTATCAGTTATGGAAATCATTCAATACAACACTCCACCTGCTCGAGAAGTACAACAGAACACTAAAGAATGTCAAATTAAGTCACTAAAACAAGCAAATTGCAGCAGAGACCCATGCTAGATAGTTAAAGCGGTTGGTGGTCAATTATGACCCCTCCATGCATAGATCAACAGAGCATTTTTGTAATCAAACTCTATATATACCCATAACATAGATGTAATCTGGGATGATGGTTCATGGTTGTTGTCTTGGTGTAAGGTTCAACTTCTGGAGACTGTAGCTAATTTGATACTTGCAGCATTTGGTCTTCATTTTTAGCTAATACAAGCTTCTTTTGCTGTTAATTGCTCACTGTCCACTTCTATTATATTCTAAGTTGTGCCTATTATGCATTTTTCATGTACTCTTGATGTTTAGCATTAGAGGGGTTGTCATCCCACCCGTGTGCTAGAATCTTGCATGTATCAGTGAATATGTTATTTCAGGTTTCTGTTTACTTAGTGCCAGAGAGCTGTCATCCTGTCTGTGCATTAGGAAATAGATTTACAGACCAATTTACTAGTTGTAGCCAGCCATCATAGGGTCTTGTGCATCTCCTAGTGTGGTCAGTATTCTCCATGTTCACCAAATCCTTAAACTATGAGTAATTGGTGGTCTAAAGCCTTGTAGTCTGGGGGTGTTCACCCATGTCTGGAGTTAAGCATAGTAGGAGTGGTTATCTAGCTTGGACAAGCACCATTTCCTTCCTTTCATCCATTTCCAACATTTAGTTGAGTTTTTTAATGTTCCCGAGCATCTACGAGCTACAACCTAGGAGTGTTTCTTGGGGTGATAACAATAATTGGCACCATTTCTAGGGAGAGGAGATCAAAGTTGAGCTTCCCTGGGAGATAACACAGCTCCAAACTATGATGATAGATAAGGTTTGGACACATTTCTGGTTGTAATCATCTATTTGGAAACTCCACTGGGGGAAGACCAACCTTTGGTGACTCCACATTGTAGTTCTGGCTCAGTCTGTGAGACATACTTGAAGAAATCCTCAGAAATCCCCAGTTGTTCCAGTGCCTGACCCTGAGAAGATTGTTAAGACGAAGAAAACTTTGTAGAAAGGAGCATCAGGATTAGGTAAGCCTCAGAAATTTCATGAATATTTGCAAGAGAAGGTTTTAGTTGAGAATGTATCATTTGAAGATATAGAGCCTAGTATTTCTAGTGAAAAATCACCTGCAAAAATTCACACATCTCCTTGTTCGTTTAGTTCCCCTTTGGATCTCAGTCCAAAGAAAGTCTCCCATACAGTCCATAATATCCCTTTGTCTCTTTCATCCATTACATTTCTTCATAACGCTCAATATACCAGTATCTATCTTTTTCGAGTGTTGGATGTTCGGCGGGCTCTAAAGGTCGACTGCAAGGGTTTCTGCAATCACTGAAACGGTGCAGCGCGACCCTTCGATCCATCCACCAAGGACCTGACCTCCTGCCGCAAACGCCAGAGCAACCAGAGGCACAGAAGTAAGGAACATGGAACCCCCACAGGGGGGAGCGCGACCACTCTCCCCTCAAATCACTGACATGCAGATAGAGAAGGACGCGACCATCATCTTTGGATCAATAGATGAAGAAGCGCTCAGAGCACAGAATGCGGAAAAAAACAAGAAAACAGGACCGAGTCAGCAAGCAGACAAGACAAATGATAACCATGGGAGGATTGACAAAGCAGAGGATAGACCAAAAATAACCTCCAATACCTGCAAGCCCATTGTAGCTAAGAGGCCAAGAATAGAGGTACCAGGTCAGAAGATTGACAAACGCATCCAATACATGAGGGATCATGCCCTCATAGGAAATTTCATAGGGTTCTGGACAACAGAGAAAGCGCTGCGGGGTTGAATAGAAGCAAAATGGAAACCCAAGGGACACGTAACTCTGCGCCTGGGTCTAAAAGGATTTTTTACAGCTATCTTCCTTTGCTTGGATGAAAAGTATAGAATCATGGATGAAGGTCCTTACTTCTTCAACTCGGCGGGATTATATCTCAAAGACTGGGTAGCCAGATTCAACCCGGACAAAGAAGACCTGACCTGGGCTCCGGTTTGGATACGAATGTACTCACTTCCAGAGGAATATTGGGAGGAAAGTCTGCTCAAAGACATAGGAAACGGCCTGGGGGAATACATAAAGGCAGCCAAAGAAACAAAGCTCCAACGATACACCTCATATGCCTGGATTTGCGTCTTCATGTGCATGGACCAGGCCCTGCCGGATTCGGTAAGTCTTGCTCACCATGATAACGAATGGATTCAGCCCTTAGACTATGAACATGTTCCTTTCCGATGCCAGAAATGTCACGCCCATGGACATCTGTTCTGAGATTTCCCTTTAAATTCCATGAATAGCACTGCAGATCCCCCCAATCCCCCATCCCAAGGTGGATTTACCAAAGCTCCAAGTCGAAAGCACTCGCATAAAAAGCCCCAGACTGGGAAAAAGCCCTTTCACAATACGGCTGGAACCCCCTCAACCAGTAATAGCTTTGAAATACTAACCCAAGCCTCCGGCTGACCAGATCCAAACCATAAGATCTCTTAGCTTCCTAGAGATGTACATCCCAACCCTCTGCCCTCGGATCTTCCCCCTCAATCCAAACCTCTGCAGGACACTGAAACTGGACCCGCTATCACCCATGAAAAGCTACAAGAGAAAACGCAAAATATGGATGTAGATGGCATAGCAGATCAAACCCAAAGTATGGATCCTTTGACAGCAGAAGGAAGTCAGGTGCAGCACATGGAGGAAGAACAGGAAGGCATAGATCTGGACGGGCTAGATATCCTCCAACTGGAAATGGTTTTCCATAAAAGGGACTACGACAAAATCACAGAACTCCAGCTAAATAAACTGGAAGTGGTAATTTCAAAAGCGTACCAGCAAAGACAACTTGGCATACAGCCAGGAAGCCACTGGGATGGTGGGCTCAGAACCAAAGATTTCAAAAAAAGAGGTCGGAAAACGAAGCTCCAGCGGACAATAGAAGTTGGGAAAATCCTGGTAGATTCAGGCAGATACGCAAAGTTGACAAAATACTACAAATATTCCACAAATGTTTAGTAATGAAGCTCATCTCATGGAATTTAAGAGGGCTAAATGGCCCTGGAAAACTCAGAATCCTAAAAAATATGATAAAGCTGGAAAAGCCTAAACTCGGTTTCCTGCAAGAAACTAAATGTAGCAGTGATACTTTAGAGAGAATCCTTTCTAAAGCTTGGGTAGGTTTTCAATCAGTAGCGGTGGACGTCTCAGGAGCTTCGGGAGGGCTTACCATAGCCTCGGATGCAAAGGCGCTATCCCTCACAGACTTTCATGCTTCTCACCATTTCATACAAGCAAACTTTCATCTGCTGGGCACTAACATGCACGGGCTCCTCTCCAATGTTTACTTCCCTCAGGATGCAAGGAAAAAGGCCGAGCTTCTCCACACTTTAGAAAATATGAACAGTCACAGAAAACACCCAATATGGATTGCAGGAGGAGACTACAACATGATCACCCAACTAGATGATAAGATAGGCGGAAGAACCAAACTGGATTAGGAATCGAATAAATTCAAAGAATTCATCAACAATTCTTCTTTCACCGACCAGCAATTCTACAATGGAAAATACACCTGGAGCAACAGAAGAACCGGAAAACACCATATAGCTTCTAAACTTGATAGATTCCTAGTCTCAGACAACTGGATTCAGATAGGAGGACACATCACGACAGCCATCCTTCCACACTCAGGATCAGATCATTGGTTGATATCCCTTCAGTGGCAACGTCTTGGAAACGTCACGGGGCGACCCTTTTGCTTTGAAGGTTTCTGGCTCACCCACCCAAACTTCCAGGACTTTATCCACTCCACTTGGAAAGCCTTCACTCCGCTAGAAGGCTCCAAAATGTATCAATTCCAAAAAAAAATAAAAAAATCTCAAGTACTACTTAAAACGTTGGAATGTGGATACCTTTGGAAACATCTTCAAAGAGCAACAGAACCTAATGAATAACTTGGCCAACCTTCACCAAAGAATTATTACAAAAGGTCACATAGAGGCCACTTTGAAGGAAGAGCAAAGCATCCACACACAGCTCAAAGAAAGGTAGAAACAAGAAGAGATACTATGGAAGCAAAAATCTCGAATCAGGTGGCTAAAAGAGGGAGAGAGGAACACCAAGTTCTTCCACAGAACAACAGTGCAACGCAGAATGCACAACAACATTCCCTTCCTCCAAAAGCAAGATGGAACAAGAATCGAACAGCATGAGGAAATTGAGAAGGAATTTCTAAGACACTTCAAAGAGGTGCATCAAGAGAAGAACACGGACAGGGGACCTGCAATTGATAAAATCATCCAACATGTGCCCAAACGCATAACTGAGGAGCACAATGAACTTCTCCTAAAACGTATCTCAACACAGGAGGTGGATTCTACCATGTCTCAACTAAAAGAGGGCAAAGCTCCAGGCTGAGATGGCTTCACCACAACCTTCTTTCACTCTTTCTGGGACATGATAAAAACCGAGGTTTGGGAGGTTGTGGAGGAATCAAGAGCTCTTCACTGGTTGCTACTGTCTCTCAATTCCACTTTTCTAGCACTAATCCCAAAAGAAGAGGAATCTATTGTGCCAGACAAGTTCAGACCGATTGCTCTATGCAATGTCATTTATAAAGTGATCTCTAAATTAATTTCCAACAGGTTGAAGCCACTCCTCCCGATGCTAATCTCACCTGAACAGTCAGGCTATGTTGAAGGCAGACAGATTCTGGATGGAATTATCCTAACGCACGAGATCATCCACTCTCTCAAGAAAACTAGGTAGCCAGGTATGATTCTAAAACTGGACCTCTCCAAGGCTTTTGACAAACTCAGCTGGTCATACACTCAAAAAATGCTCAATGCTTTTGGCTTCTCCCACATGTGGGTTCGATGGATTATGAGTCTCCTATATTCCTCTTCTTTCTCCATTCTTGTCAATGGCTTCCCATCGCGGCCCTCCAGGCCCTCAAGGGGCATTAGGCAGGGTGATCCCCTCTCCCCCTTTCTCTTCATCCTAATGGCTGAAGGTCTAGGTCGCCTCATCAAGCACTCCCATCTCACTCAGTAGCTCAAAGGTCTTTCCATTCACAACTCCCCTGCAATAACTCACCAGAAGTTTGTGGATGATAACATGCTCTTTGGCTACCCCTCTGTTGAGGAAGCCTCCCAATTCAAATCCCTGCTCAATGATTTCTCTGAGGCCTCAGGCACAAATATCAACAAGTCTAAATCGCAAATATTCTTCTTTCATACACAGCTAGTGGTCAAGCTAGCTGTGGCTAGAATCTTGGGCTTCCCCATTGCCTCTCTCCCTTCCAATTATCTCGGTGCCCCCCTAACTGCCTCCACCATTAAGCAATTTGCCTGGAGAAGGCTTCTGGAAAAGCTTGAATTGCGTCTCAACTGTTGGACATACAGATCCCTGAACATTGCCAGTCAAGTAGTGCTCATAAAAGTAGTACTGCAGGCAATGCCGCTATATTTGTTCTCAATCTTGGCAGCCCCCAAATGGGTCCACAAACGACTAAGAGACTTACAAAGAGGTTTCCTCTGGGGAAACACTTCCACCAATCATAAATGGGCCCTGGTAAAATGGAATACTGTCTGCACTACCAGGGAAAAAGGCGGTATTGGACTAAGAGACCCAAATCACAACAATGTAATCATGAGCGCCAAAATATGGTAGCAATGGCTCTCCTCACCTGGAAAACCATGGGCTATCATCTGGACTGCTAAGTACGCCAACAACAGGCCACAGGGGGAACTCATATGCTACATTCCCACCACCCAGGGCTCATTGATATGGAATGTGGCTAGACAACACTTTCAGTTGATTCGGCAACACAGTTTCTGGGAAGTTCGAAATGGTCGAACGGCCAGATTCTGGACGGATGCCTGGAACCAAATGCCAATGCTAAATGGGCTCCTACATATCCCCCCCAATTTCCTCGATGAGGACCAACAACAGCACAAAATATGGGAGTACTTGGAATAGGAACAAGAGCTAGGATATCGACAGTGGAAGCAGGGTATCCAGCTAACCAGGAACGAGGATCATCCATTCACAGCCGAGCTGGAAAGAGAGCTACACCGAAGAAGCATCAGATACTCGGCGGACAAAGACATTTTGCGATGGGGCTACAGGCCTAAGGGGGCCTTTACCACTGTAGAAGCCTACAAAATTGTAAGCACAGACCCCACCCTGACTGATCCAATATGGTCCAAAATTTGGAAGTTAAATTCTTGGCCAAAAGTTTCACTCTTCTTATGGCTGGTTGGGCACAAAAAATTTCTAACTTGGGAAAAACTCCAAAGAAGAAATTATCATGGCCCCTCCATGTGTGTAAACTGCAAATCTCAAGAGGAAACTACTCAACACCTACTGAATGATTGTCCCTTGGCTAATCTACTATGGGAAAAGGCAAGCTTCAGGAGTCAGAGAAGATGTAGGCTTCCAAATGACATAACAAATACATTAAGACACTGGCCAACGCATCCATATAAATGTGAAATTCTCAACCACCTATGGCGCTTGCTTCCTGGCTTGCTTCTATGGAATATATGGAAAGAATGAAATAAAAGGATATTCAAAGACCAGTACTCCTTGACTGAGGCCATCTGGGGAAAGGTCTGTGGGAATCTAGAAGAAACCTTGAAGCTCAGATTATGGAACAAGGAAGATCTCCCAACTCAAGACAATGAGAAAGCCATATGGGACAACTGGAATTTACAACTTCTCGAGCAGTCCTACAACACAACCAAACACAAAAGCAGCAGAACAGGTCAGACCTCTTGGATCGCCCCATCTCAGCACTCCTACAAACTCAATTTTGATGGAGCCTCGAAAGGCAATCCCGGGAATGCAGGCTACAGTGGAATCATCAGAGACTATGAAGGCAAGGCTCTACAGATTTATTATGGAAATATTGGATGGGACACAAACAACTCGGCTGAGTTGGAAGGTCTCTGGCAGGGACTCATTCTTTCAAGGCAAAACAACTTTAGCCCCCTGGAGGTAGAAGGAGACTCCCAAATCCTGATCAACATGGCCAAGCACCTCCTGAATGGTTCAAATGCAAAAAAAATTGCTACGAGTTGGAGGCTGGAAGCAAGGCTGGAAGCTCTGGAGCAAGAATTATCCAACAACAGAGCTATCACCTTCAACCACACAAGAAGAGAAGGCAACAAAGTAGCTGATCTCCTAGCCAAAATTGGCATGGAAAGCAATCTTACTCTACAAGCAGGAAATCTTGACATTCTAAAAAATCATGCACAAGCCCAGGAATGCATTCACCTCGTTCAAAATGACGCCAACCTCCCGGATGCGGGTGCCAGCTAGCACAATTCGGTTGACGGGACAGGGGTCTTGTGAAGGCCACATGCCCATCACGCACAAGGCTTACTTGGGAAAAGGAGGAGCAGGTCACTCCCGGATAATGGCTTTAATAGCCACAGGATGGCAGGACGGGAGCATTAACACTCTGACCTCTCTCGGCTGCGCTACCCATCTCGACTCTGTAATGGATGTGATGGCCACCTTAATGGCGGACGACCACTGAGGTGGAGCTGGGAGCTCTATTTACAGAGGCCCTCTCTGTGTCCCTGTCCACCTGCTATCTGATTTTTTGTTGATTCATTTCCAGATTCTGGTTAATACAGGCTCTGCCCTATTCTATTACAACCTGAACCTTCTTGTTCAGCTTGATTATTCCCTGCACTTCCTTGCTAGTATGGTTCTTGAACGTCAAAGGCTGCTGAGTCATCAGGGCACTAGTAGAGGAGGAACCTCGCAGCGCCCAGTTGCGGAGGAGACCCGTCCACCTTTCCATTGCCCGCACTATCACTGCTTCTGCCATTGCCCCAGCTCTGTCGCCTCCAATCCCTCTCGGCCTAACCAATTCTTGGAGGCTAGCTCCCCTGGAACCTCAGATGCCCCCTTCTTTGGCTTTGCCATCTTCTCCTTTGACAATCACCTGACTCGCCCGCGTATCAACACCCACATTTTAGTTCTGTTTATTGATGAATCTGAGGAAGGAGGCAGCACCAGCGCTCTGCCTCAATTTGCACCTCCGAGATACGAGACCCACAAAGCCAACTTCGCCCAAGCAAACAAAGGCAAGTGTGTAGAGGTGCCGAATCCTCAGAAGGATAGCAGCCAACGTCAACCTGCAGTGGCCGAGGAAGCTGCAACCACAGAGCAAGATGAGGACTATTACAAACCCTGCCCAATCGTGGAGGAGGAGCCGGAGGAATAGCTCGTTGCTCCGATTTTGGCTCTGATGCATGGTTCGGGTTTTGGCTCTTGGTCTCTTTGGTCAGGTTTCTTTGTCCACATGTCTTTGTTAGCTTATGTGTCGTATTGTCAAGGATGGTCATGCCGCATACATGTCTTATTGTCTATGATTTGGGTTTTTTGGGGATGAGAAAGATGGCTAATGTGGCTCTCCACTGTGTTGGAATTTTGTTCTACATTTGGGTCTGGTTCACTATTTTGGTTCTGGTTCTCCCCTGCGTGGGAATTTTTCTGGGTCCTAAGCGCATGCATTACTTGGTTGATCCTCTCTGCCATTATCTCTGGCAGTAGGATCCCGCTATTAGCCTGATTGTAACTTTATTTTGGTCTCCTGTATATAATAGAATAGTCTAATTCAGAAAAAATAAAAATATACCAGTATCTGTCCATATACCCCAGTCATGGCAGGCCAGCAAGCACCCACGAAGATAGAAAGAATTGTTTCTACTAGATATGGACCTTTGGTCTTGCCTGTTCCTTTGAATCCCATGCCTGAGGGAGAGTATCAGAAATATATGCCTAAATTTACTGGTACATAGGAAGTAACAGCAGAAGAACACCTTGAGTCTTTCTGTAGTTATTCTGTAACTTAGACATCAGTGAAGATGATGTGTGGATGAGAGATTTTGTTTAGAGCCTTGATGGAGAGGCTAGGAAATGGTTCAGAGAACTGACCCCTAGATCTATTGCTGATATTGAAGCTTTAGATAATGCATTCTTGAAGCATCAGGGAGATAAAAAAGACTTGCTATATTAACATACTGAGTTTGGTAACCTGAAGAGAGAAAATGGGGAATCTTTACCTGATTTTAATAAAAGATTCAATCATATGTATAGTAAAATACTAGCTGAGGTAAAGCTAACCCCCACCTCTACCAAACTCACTTATGTCAATGCTTTTGACTCTGATTTCTACTTGTTGTTGAGAGAAAGAAGATGTGCTACTCTGGCTGACATGCGAGATGCAGCCCTAGAAGTAGAATCTAATATTATGGTTGCAGAAAAGCTCAAAATTCATGATGACAGAAGGAGGTAGAGAGGTCAGGATTCTTCTTCCTTTGCCTCATCTTCCGATCCCAAATTTGATAAAATGACTAGAATGATAGAGTCATTGGCTACTAAGATATCTAAGCAGGAGGTTAAGCATAACTCAGGAAAGACAAGGTAGCAGAACACATTTCCTCCAAGAAACTCAAACCCATTCAGAAGAGAAAATGAGCAGTTACAAATCATTCAGAGGGGTGAAGAACCAAAAGAAGAACAGAAAGTTAAAGCTCCTTTTCAAAATGTAGTCATGGAGGAGGAATAGATTGAAGAAGAGGATGAAATTCATTGCATGGAAGATAAAGGCAGTGTTTCCTTTTTGACATTTGCTACATACGAAGAAGCATTGCTGCAGGACCAAACCAGTTAGGAATGGGACAGAGAGGTTGTTCTGCAGGCTGGTGGACAACAAAGATATAATCTAAGGTCACAAGAAAACAATGTCAAGGAGAATCCTGCCCAAAGAGCTATTGTCCAAACAGAGTCACAAAATACCAAACAGAAAGGGCCAGCAACTGATCCAATCACCTTAAAGCACCATCTCAAGAGGTAGAAGTTCATAAGTTAAAAATATCTGTTCCCCTATTGGAACTTGTAAAGAGTGAAGTGTTTAGAAAGCCTATCCTTGAAGCTCTTGAGTTGAAAGCCACACAAACCTCCACTGACTCTGTCAATTTGCAAGATGATAAACCCGTAGTTGTGCTTAGCCCAATGACTGAACCTACTAATGATAATTCTCCATCCTTTTATGTCTCCTTGACCATTCATGACAAAATCCTTCAAAATTTCCTGCTAGACACAGGGGCTAGCCACAATCTGATGCCTAAAGCTATCATGGAAGAGTTAGGCCTTGATATCACCAGACCATATCATGTTTTATTCTCTTTTTATTCAAGGAAAGTGATATGCCTAGGATTGATCAAAGATTTAGCCATTACCCTAACTCAGCTACCCATGAAGAGCATGGTGATGGACATTGTGGTAGCAGATATCCCTCCTAAGTTTGGCATGTTGTTGTCCAGGGGATCGATTAAGAGACTAGGTGGGACATTACATAATGATCTATCTTATGCCACTGTCCTAGTTTTTGGAGGAGAAAGTAGGAGATTGTACAGAGAAGCACAGCTGGCATACATCATCGGTGATGAAAAGAATCATTCTAATAATCCTATTTATGCTGTGGACATTGATTTTGGAGCATGTATTCTCCAAATAGAAGAATCTTAGAAGGCCTCAATGCAGCTCAGGAAACAAACAGTTCAGGCTGAGGAAGAGCAAGGAAGTCAGGTTTGGGAGATGTTATTTGATGGAGCATGTTCCAGGGAGACTGCAAGAGCAGGGGTGGTACTGATATCTCCAAAACAAGAAAGTACACAATTGTCTTTTAAGCTGGCATTTCAAGTCACAAACAATATAGAAAAGTATGAGGATCTGATATTGTGTCTGAATGTAGCTAAAGACAGAGGAATCAAGAACATAAAGGTGTTTGGAGATGCTCATCTAATCATTCAACAGGTAAACATAACATTCCAAGCAAAGCACCCAAGGCTGAAAGCATACAAAGATGAGGTATGGAGACTCAAAGATTCATTTGATGATTTCTATATTTCATATATCCCTAGAGCCAAAAATTAGGTTTTTGATTCCCTTGCTATGTCTGCTAGTATGTTTATCACTCCCATGCCTCTCAGACTAGTTTATGAAGTCCAAATGAAATATAGACCATCCTTGCCTGATAATGTCCAGCATTGGGAAGTCTTTGAAGATGATGATAAAGTGAATAGTTTTTTGCAAGTCATTGATGAATTCTCTGAAATGCAAATTGACCAAGAGAATGAAGCCTTGCAAGAAAGCCCAAAATTCCAGCTTAGAAACAAAATTGGCAAAAATAGCATTGTCCAACTGCCCAGCAATCATATACCTAAGGGTCTAATTCCTTTAGAAAAGTTGTTTGACCAGAATGATGTTCCTTATAAGGCCGCCCAAAATGAAGACCAGTCTGCAGTCTGTAAGTATAATATAGGGAGTCCAGGTCAGCCAAGATATATGAATCTGTCTACCCATTTATTTACTGACCAAAGTGCTGAATACTGCAATTTAATGAAGCAATTTGTTGATATCTTTGCCTGGGAGTATAGTGACTTGAAAACATATGACAAAAAGATCATCCATCATAAAATCCCTTTAGAGAAAGACACCATCCCTTTCAATCAGAATATGAGACCAATAAACCCTTTGCTCCTTCCTCTGATTGAAAAAGAAACTAAAAAGCTGCTGGCTGCCAAAATCATAGTCCCTCTCAGATATTCCAAGTGGGTAGCCAACCTAGTAGTGGTGAAGAAAAAAAGTGGAGAAATCGGACTCTATGTTGATTTCAGAAACTTAAACAAATGCTCTAAGAAAGACAAATATCCTTTACCCAAGATGGAGCATTTGCTGCAAAAGGTCTCAGGGGCCAAAGTGATGTCTTTCCTGGATGGATTTTTAGGCTTTAATCATATTGTTGTACATCTAGATGACCGAGAGAAGATTGTGTTCACCACTCCTTGGGGCACTTTTATGTATGCTAAGATGCCTTTTGGACTGATGAATGCTGGAGCCACCTTTCAGAGAGCTATGGATATAGCATTTGTGGGAGAGAAGGATAAATTTGTCCTTATCTACCTTGATGATATAACAATATACTCTAGCAGCCATCAAGACCATTTGCAACATTTGAAGAAAGTATTCCTGAAGTGCAGAAGGTTTGGAATTTCAGTCAATCCTAAAAAATCATAGTTTGCTTTAGAAGAAGGCAAGCTGTTAGGACATATTGCTTCTGCTGCAAGTGTCCAAATTGACCCAGAAAGAGTCAAGGCTATACAGACTTTGTCTGTCCCAAGATCAAAGAAAGACATCCAGTCGTTTCTGGGCAAAATAAACTTTGTGAGGAGGTTTATCCCAAATTTTGCAGAACTGGTGAAGCATATTACCTCCATGTTGAGAAAAGGTTCAGAGATCAAATGGACTTATTCATCAAGAAAATCATTTTATTCCATTAAGAAAGCCATTATGGAAGCTCCCACTTTAATTAGTCCAGACTACAGCAAGGAGTTCATATAATCTCATTTGCCTCTGAAGACACCCTTACAGCGGTTTTATTGCAAGAAGATGAAGAAGGCTCAGAGCATCCAATGACATTTTTCAGCAAGACATTAAAGGATGTTGAGCTGAGGTATGATATCATTGAGAAACAAGCATATGCTCTTATCAAATCTTTGAAAGCTTTTATAGTTTACATTCTGCATTCCAAGGTAATTGCCATCAGGGCAAAAGAATTGGTGGACATGTGCAATTCAATGGGCATTAAACTGGTTCATTCCACCCCATACTACCCTCGAGGCAATGGTCTCGCAGAATCCTCTAACAAAAGCCTGATAAGGATAATCAAAAAGTTGTTGGAGGACAACAAAAACAATTGGGATTCTAAGCTCAAGTATGCACTGTGGGCTGACAAAGTGACCATTAAGAAATCCACAGGGAATTCTCCATTCAAGCTGGTGTATGGCACTGAGGCTATATTCCCAATTCAGTTAACTCTCCCTGTGGAAAAGTTCCTGCAACTAGAACAAAATGAGGAAGAAGACATGGCACGAAGGATCACTGATTTAGCAGAGGTATATCAAATTCGAGAACAGCTGGTTGAAAAGTCTGCAGCACATCAGAAGAAGATCAAGGAAGTTTTTGACAGAAGGACAAAAATGGATAATTTTCAGGTTGGAGACTTGGTTCTGAAGTGGGATTCACTAAAAGAAAAGAAAGGCAACCATGGGAAGTTTGATGCTTTCTAGACAGGGCCTTTTATTATTTCACAGATCCAAGGGAACAATACCTTCCTACTGAAAAGTATGGGAGGGGAAGCAGTTTTGATGGCCCAGTTAATGGGCATTTTCTAAAAATTTATGTTGTTTAAAGTCTTTTGGCCTTAAAGTTGTAAATATTTTATTTTAACAGTTTTAGTGTACAGTCAGTTAGACTCCATGCCCAATGGAACACTAGGAATTTTGATAATTTGTTTTTCACAAGAAAGGCATTGATCTACAAGTTCTTGAGACCTCACAGGGAGGATCTCATCCCCAGAAGGAGCCAATGTTAGCTCTACTATGTACTTCAACGTTTAGAGAACCAAATACTAGCTTGGCCATGTGTTTTTTGCAAGCATGGAGTTCACAACAATCTATTTTCTCCTTCTCCTTCATTTTTCTTATACTCCCATAGGCCTCGCCACCTCTGTTTTCCTTCAAGGCCCGGAATTAGCCCCTTTTCCATCAAGCCCCTTGGCACTAAGGTTTTAAACCCATATAACCGCGTGCCTCCAAAACAAGCACTATCCGCCAATCCGGTTCTTCCCCTGTCACATCAATGAAAAAACACGTGTAGTTAAACCCGCGCCGTCTGATCAATGCATCATGATCTAACGATCTCTATCGATTTCCCCGCTCGTTAACTTGTTTATCCCTTTCACCATCTGATCATTCTTTCCGCATGATCTGACGTTATCCGCTCCTCCCACGCCCGTGAACCGCCCACACGTTAACTCACGGGGAAAGCAGTTTCCCTCCCATCACGTCTGCCATGCGTCATGCGATAGGTGTGATCGCGAGCCCATGTACGAATACCGCCATAGGATCTAAAGCGATGCGATCAATATCGCCCGCCACTTAAACCATTTCTCCTGGCTGTTAAGTCCCTGCGCAGCTTCCGCCCTTGATCACCGTTGGATTTGATCATATGAGATCCAACAGCCTGTGATCATCCCACTCCTATATCTCCTGATAGCTTCTGCAAACCAATCTCCGCGTTTCATCTATGCAATCCAATGGCTCGCAATCACTTGCTCCCGCTTCCACCTGGTTCCTCCCTCAGAGAATCTTCACCAACAGATTGTCGAATCCAACAGCCATTCTCGTTTCTCTATTCAGTTCATCCACCCGCCATGAAGTCCACATTCCGTAACTGTACCATGCTTCCAAAGGAAAAAACTAACCTGTTCGTCTATACCTGGTGCATTTCCTCTCCAACAACCACATTCAAGAGTAGTATGGCCAAAGAATGAGAAGGACAAGCCTCGAGTAGACTATGGCATTTATCAGTTATGGAACTCCTTTAATATAACACTCCACCTACTCGAGAAGTACAACAGAACACTAGAGAATGTCAAATTAATTCATTAAAACAAGCAGATTGTAGCAGAGACCCATGTTAAATAATTAAAGCAGTTGGTGGTCAATTATGACCCCTCCACGCATAGATCAACAGAGCACTTTTGTAATCAAACTCTATATATACCCAGAACACAGATGTGTTGGAAATAATACTGAGAGGGGGGGTGAATCAGTATTATCACATTAATAAATCTTTTTCATTTCCAAACTTTGATTCATATATGCTACTTCCACAACTTCTTATGATTAAGTTAATTGATCTTCAATGAGTGCATTAGAAAATTATCAACCATATTTCAGTTAACAGATGCAGTAACATAGAATAGATCATCACACATAAGGCACACACATGAACACCATGATATAAGGTGGAAACCCAATGCGGGAGAAAACCACCTGCTGCAATTCATCTCAATCTTCTTCTTAATAAGAAAATCCTTTTACAATATTTGTACTGGTGCAGTCTTATACCAGTACGGGAGCTACAACCCCCTTTGCTCTTGCACTAGCCGATCCATTTACTAGTACGCAGGCTGCTACCTGCTACAATGCTCCAAAGTTTTCCCTTTAGTTCTTGTACTAGCTTAGATACTAGTACGTAGGTGCTGACCTACAATCTTCTCTCCTCCAGGTACCACGTTTCATCAATTTTCATACTGGATACACTGAAGCACAACACATAATCTGAAAGTGCCACGTTTCATCCAATTTTCATACTCGACCCATAAACATCAAATGATCATCAAGTACCAGTAAGTCACCCAGATAACTAGATCCACAATAACAGTAAACTAAACCCAGAACTCCTTATCAACAAAAAATCAGTCAACAAAAGATCTTAAGACAGATACGCAATTTCATTTTCTCTAGCTTGCGTTGCTACGCACTTCACCTTCTGTGGCACCACGCACCTCCGTAGCTACGCCTTCTGTGGCGCTGCGCACCTCCGCAATTGTGCCTTTTGTGGTGCCGTGCACCTCCGCAGTTGCGCCTTCTGTGGCGCCTCCGTGGCATCTCCGCACTGCGCCTTTTGTGGCGCCTTCACGCTGCGCCTTCTGTGGCACCTCCGCACTGTGCCTTCTGTGGCGTCTCCGCACTGCGCCTTCTGTGGCGCCTCTGTGGCGTCTCCGCACTGCGCCTTCTGTGGCGCCTTCGCACTGCGCCTCCGCACCTCCACAACTGCGCCTTATTTAGATCTAGACATTACTCCAAGAGATCATAGTATTTCAGATCTAGCTCTCATAAGATGTTCAACCCAAAACATACTCAAGCCAAATGATCTCCTTCGCTTTATATAGGCAAGCTCTTCCTCAAATCATGGATCATGGGGCTCAATAAT